>VDFB02179234.1:104037822-104067724 GCA_007258455.2 Sequoia sempervirens
TCTCTCCCACTCCTCCATCTCTCTTAGGTCTTTCCCTCCTACCCCCTCTCCCCCTCTCCCCTCTACCCTTAACCCTTGTACACTCCATACCCTTTATCTCTCTCTCGAAAAAGTCTCTCCCTCCTACCCACTCTCCCTCTTGAGCTCCTCTACCCTTAACCCTTAAACCCTAGGACCCCCTACCCTTTATCTCTCTCCCACTCCCCCCCTCTCTTTGAAGTATCTCCCTCCTACCAAGGATTAAATTTGATGGTCGAATTTGCCTGTCAACAAATTTTTTAATTACGGTTATCTATTCAGGGGTGTGCTTAAAACATTATGATATACCTTAGTGTATGTAAAATTATATATAAATCAAACATTTATATAATTATAATTCTATATAAATTTTGACAGTTTATCCAAAATATCTCCTTTTACAATCTTCTTAAAATTTTGATTGTATTCTACGGCAAAAATCTTTAAATACGGTCATATGGCCATCGAATTTAAGCTTTGCTGCCTACCCCCACTCCCTCCATATCTTTCTTTTAAGTTATCATTTAAAAACAATATAATTAATATTTATATTAATATTAAAAACAAGGTGTTCGACTGAACATCTTTCTAATGTTCGGTGGAACACATTTAAAAATCATTCTTTTATTGCATGGATGGTGGGTTCCATCGAACATGGGTTCGGTCGAACCCCTATTCAACCGAACACTTTTGTTTTCTTAAACCGAACATTTGTTCGACCAAACCCTTATTTTTTCACCCTTGCTCCCTAAGGCACCAAAATTGATGAGAATTTTGCACTTCGAAGCTTGATTTGAGAATGAAAATGGAGGAGATCTAAAGAACCCAACTAGTATCGAGTTCCCCTCAAAACGAGCTATCCAACGAATATAAGTTTAATATGTTTTGATTATATTATCTATCTGTTTTTTAAGTTTTATTAAATATAGGTTTTTCACTAAAAACAAAACTCTCTCTTCTACACAAGTGGAAAAATAGAAGATTATCAAAAAAAATAAAAAATATGAGTGAACCAAATATTGGAGTCCTTGATCCAACAAAAAAAAAAGCATTTCGATACATACAGTAAAAGTTATGCATTATACGATCATGTTATGTCTGAATTGTAATTGATTTGACTTTGAAACTTGATTAAAGAAAAAATATTTAATAAAAAACTATCTAACCAAGTGGAAGCACTAGATATCGGAGTTAGAAATCTAAATTTGAAAGAATTGGAATTTTATCTTTCAAGGAAAAAAAGTTATGTGTTATACGGTATGCGTCACTTTTTAAAAATGTTGTTTTTTGAAAAAAACCAATTTTCGTGGGAGATGGAAAAAGAAGTGCAATCTGATTCCAAAAAAATTGAAAAAAATATTTTTAGAATTTACTAACAAAATGTGACAAGACTCTAGTTTGCATCATCTTCAAATTTCTCACGGTTTAATCACTATAGGTGCCCGAATGTGGAGATTTTGTTTAAAAAGAAAATATCAGTGTCTAGTTTGGCCAAAAATTGTAAACCACTATTGTGGGATCACCCCATGCCAAAGATTAATTTCAACATTCAATTTTATATCGGACCTTAGTGATCGTCCTTTGAAACTCCATTGATTGATAGGATCATTTTCTATACTTTCTCTTCTTTTTGCCGCTCTTAGTAATGTTTTAGGATGTATTTTTAAAACTTCACTAATATTTCTTACCATTCTTTTATTCAAAGTTTCTTTATTAACTATAGTAGTAGTTATAGCTCTTCTTGCTATGTTTTTATCTTTAGATCGACTATTTTTCCCAATAGATTGAATGGCACTAGCAACAGTAGAAATAACATGTTTTGATGATTGATCTTTTCTTTTTGGTTTAACATAAAAGCCTAACCTTTTCATTACTTTCCTCATTTTTTGCATTCTCATCAATTGCATCATTAGATGACATTGAAATGCAAATTTTTTGCGATAAAAGAATTTGGTGTATATTATATTCGCATGTGTTCTTATTTTCCTCCAAGAAATTTGACCAGGAAGATTATCGAAAACACCACTTCCAATTTTTTAAAAAGTATTTTCATTAAATTCAACATCACATTCTAGATTTTCATCTTCATTTTCATCTTCATCTTCATCTTCATCTTCATCTTCATTTTCATTTACATTTTCATCTTCATTTTCATCAAAAAAATAGTTTTCATTTTTCATTTTTCATTTTCATTTTCATTTTCATCTTCATTTTCATCAACAAAGCGGTTTTCATTTTCGGTTTCATTTCCATTTTCATCAAAAATACAGGTTTCGTTTTCATTTTCAAGAAAAATGATCATTTTGATTTTCATTTGCAACAAAAGATTTTTCTTTTTTGTTTTCAACAAATTCTATAAAAGTTTCATCTCTCTGAATATAGTCAATGTCAACATCATTAAGTCCAACATCTTGTAAAAATTCTACATACAAATTTACCATTTCACTAACATGTGGATTCGAAGACGTACCTGGATTTGTGCATATTGAAACATTCTCCATAGCATTCAAAGAGGGATTTGAAGACATAGAAGGACTTGTTTGTATAATCATATTCTTCTCCAAATTGACTCCTTGCAAATTAGCTTCATCTACAACCATGGTATCCTCAATGTTTTCATCTTCAATAGTTGTTGAATTGGTTGTTCCACCATCATTCATTGATTTCATTCTCATTCTTCTTTCTCTTTGTCTTTGTCTCTCTTTTTCTCTATTTGCTTCAACTTCTTGAGGAGTCAATGCCTTCCTTCTCTTATTACAAGCTTTATCTCCCATAATTATAGAACTCTCAAGCACAAATGAATGTTAATAGTGAAATACTTCAAAATATTCAATCCAAATTGGAAGTTGAATGCCTATTAGGACAAAATTATTCCTCTTGTGCTCCTCAAAACAAGTAGAAAACTACCACAATTCCACTTTAAAATTTTTTTTCTTCATGCCTCCTTTGAAAAATTCAATCCATATTGCAAATTGAAAACATTTTGTTCCTCCAAACAAGCACAAAAATAGCACAATTCCACTTCAAAAATGGTGTAGATGATGTCCCATTTGATAAAATCAACTAACAATCAAGTTCACCACCTATAAATACAATAGCTTATGAAAAATAATTTACTTTTACTGCTCTCGGCCATACATGTGTAGTTGTAGACTTCACAGTAATTTTTTGCAATATATTTAAATAAAAGAAACGGGATCTCGTTTATAAAATGACATCCCGCTTATAAAAATTGAGATCCCATTCTTCGGCATTGAATGTGGGGACCATTGGCCAGGAAATGGGATCCCATTTATGAAATGGGATCCCGTTGCCTTTAAAACGGTCTGAATATTATAGAATAGGGAACGAGATCCCGATTATAAGACGGGGTCCCGTTTTTTAAAATTTGAATTTTTTTTTGCTTTGTGGTTGGGTTTTTGCCTAGGTTTTTGGTTTAGGAAAATCATTGGAAGTCTGAACCTAGGCCTTCAACTTGGTTTGACCTGCAAGTTGAAGGTCCTACCAATGTCAAAGAAAAATACCAACTTTAGACATATGGCTGACGACCTTTTTTGCAGAATTTTCTTACGAAATTAAAACCCATTTAAGATGAAACAATGCAGATTCTAAATATGTAATTTTTTTTGCGATTGGATTATTTTTTCTATTTTTCAATTAATTTCTAATAAAATTGGTCCATAAACTTTAAATATCAAGGTTTTTTAGTATTTTAATAACTTTTGATCAACATAAAATTTTGACAAACGAATGGCACATGAACGAACTTCAAACAATTATTTTCAATTTAAAAAAAAATTTAAAAAAATGATAAGTTTAGGTCATCTTATATGCATGTCGTACATGATGATTTTTCAAAACAAAAAATCTGCCTAATAAAAATTTAACAAAAAAGAAAATATTCAATAAAAAATTACAAAAAAATATCAAGAACAAGCTTCAGTGAGTCACAAAACTTTTCCCAAAAGGATTTAGAAAAATATGATAATTTAAGTCAAAATATGGATGGCGTACACGTGCATGGTATGGTAAAAAAAATGGCTTTTAAACAGTGGTTTTTAGAAATGCCTATTAAAACTCAATTTGTACAATTATCTGGGTATTGAAATAAAATACATATTTGGAAACTAGACTCCGAATACTACATTTAATTAGTGAATTTTTAAAAGATTTCATCTCTAAGTGCTTCAAATTTTAAGGTCAAATGTGTCAAATTCTGAAAATTAGGAAAAACAATTCCACTTTTTGGCCAAAAAGTGGACTCAACTTCTTGCACACACCCAATGGTTAAAAGATATCACCAAGTACAAGCTTCTTCGACAAGTGCTTCAACATGAACACCTATTCTAGAGTGATACTAGTAGCAATTTGTTACCTGCAAATAAACTATGCATTCTACAACTCAAGGCACTCAATAAATAGAGTGATACAAGTTTCAAGAAGTATCTAAAAGGTGAGGGGCATCCAAATCCACATGGCACAATTTCCAACACATTAGACATGCATTTGGACACATGTACAACATTCCCTTAAACCCCTTACAAATGTTTAACATGTAAATACTCTTCTTCCAAGCTTGGGTTCCTAGAATATGTTAAAAATAGCTTATGAAAAATTCCTTACACATCTTATAGCTTTCATAGAATCTTTCATAGCTGACAGCACTTACGGTTGTAAGAGAATATATCATAACTGACTAAAAATAGCTGATTCTCTTACATTCTATCATAACCCAACTTGGGTGCCAACTTTCACCCATGCATTTAAAGATTCCTTATGATGCATCATAGAATATGTCATATTTAATAGATTCCAAAGTGGGATTCCTATGTCCACTTGGGATGATGATGTGTCATCCAGACACCTCCAATGGGGATTCCACCTAGCCGATGGGTCTAAATTAGTGACATGCCACCATAGGCATTTAAATTTTCCAAACATGTCCACAAATGAATAGCCATAGTCAAGGAACTAATGAAGCATCTAGAACATAAGAAAAACCTCCTAATACCAAACCATAACACCACCAAAAAACCACATACATGACCATGTCGTGACAATACTCAAATGTACCTTCATAACTATGACATCATAACCATAGCTAATGTTGTACCTACACTCAACTATCACCCAAACAAGACTCCAAGTCTCCACCTATGTCAATCCATATGTTTAAAATTGAAGATGACTTGTGTACCTATCACTATTAAATTCCAACTCTAAAAACACTTGTAAACCTATATCAGGAAGAACCAAAATAATAATAAATTTTACCATCATCAATATCATATAAATACATGTACTCCCTCAAGGTTTTTCCTCTTGACTTGTTTGGATGTGCATGCAATCACATCCTGAATCTCGAGCTCCTACAAGTGATCAAATAAGTAAAATTCTTAATTTGCACCACCAACTGATAATCTACTTGATCCACTATATATTGCACTATATAGGCTCTCCAACATCTATTCAAAATAAAAAATTCAATTCCATATAAAAATTTTTGCTCAAAATTTTGAAATAGAGAACATCTGGATTTCAAGCTCCAAAAACTGATCAAAATAAAAAAAATCATGGAACTAAAACTATACTTCTTTATAGTTCTTGGAACCACCTTTCCAATGAGTATAAAAATTCAAATATCTGACATCCTAGGTGAAAGTTATGCTCATTTAAAAAAAAAATGCTCCAATCTATATTATAAGTTGTGCACTGGTGGCCTTCGGGTGGAGCCACAGTGGCTCACCTATAATAGTGATGTGTCGATGGCGCTTGGGTGGCATTCTACTGGTGGTGGAGGCTAGATAGGTAGTGGAATCTGAAAGTATTTATGAAACATTGAAAAATAGGTTATAGAGTTAAATAGGGGGATTCACCAATTCAAAATGATAAGAAAGGCGGTATGATGTGCCTATTTTCCTTTATTTCTTTAGGAAATGAGATCCATACAAAGAATTGATTTACAACCCTTAGATGATTTAGCTCAATGAGGTGATCTACTAATTTTATTATGATTGAGGATGTGGGTATTAGCCTAAACAACACGTTTGTGAGAAAAACTAAAAATAGTATATCACCACAATTATGCAAGCTAACAATTAGATCTTGTAGATGAAGAATAAAACAATGAGAAACAACAAAGTTCTAGAAGATCTGAGAAGGGTTAAACACTATGTACCTATCACCAAAATCACTTTATGAAAATTTGTCTAGGACTCATTCGCCCAATGGGGAATGAGTCCTTTTTACAAGATGTAATGTAGAAAATTGCATCCCTTTACATTTTCACACTTAATTTGGAAATGATTGACATTAAAATGGACCTCATGTGTGCCTTGATCTAGTGTTGTAATGTTTTTTACACATTCACATTAGGTTTAGGGCCTTTTGAAGCTAAATTGACCTAACTTTTCCTTAATTTAGTGTTGTAAAGTGTATTCATTTACACCTTCACATTAAGTTTTGGGCCCTTGTAAATAAAATCGACTTAATTGTGCCTTATTTAAGGTGTTGTAAAGTGTACCTTTACACTTTCACACTAATCTAGAGCTTCATTAATAAATTGGGCTTCTTTATGCCTTATTTGGCCTTATTTTGCATCCATAAGCCCTAATTAATGCATCTTTCTGAGGATAATCCTAACATATATCTAATCACTAATCAAAAAATAATGTTTTCTGATTGTATATCATAGATTGAGTGATTTGGTACTCGTACACAACCTTGGGCATATGACTTCCACCTAAGTTTCAGGGCCCCAATCCTGATTTCACATCAATCTAAGCATTTCTTGAAAAATGTGTCCCAAAGCCTAGCCTAATGGAACTCATACGCCACAACTGGTGTATGAGTCCTGTGTGGCTGAAACCTAAATTAAATTCAAATTCTTAGTGGGATTTTATTCTCCTAGATCTAATGTCAGCTTGTAGTGTTGTAATTTCGAGAAATTTAGAATAAACAAGTATAAATACAAGGTTATTTCAGTCATTTTCATCGAAGACTTTCAAGAGAGCATTCCTAATAGAAAGTTTTTTATTAAAATACTTTACAAGAGTATTCAAGGAAATTCAAGAACATCTTTAAAGCATTTTGAACCGTTGATTTTTTGCTTCCTACAAACTTCTCTTGCTCTTCTAGTGGTTTTCACCTAAAAGGAGAGAGATAGGGCCCAAAAATGCTAAGGGTTCATTCAAATTATGTTATGTGATATGTTTTCTAAGATAAATGAAGTAAAATAAATGCAAGAATGCAATTTAAATGAATGAATATGAATGCAAAACTAAGATTTAAACTATGTTTGAAAACACATTGTGATAAGCAAACAATGAAATAAATGATGAATGCAGAACAGAAAGAAATAGGATGAAACAGAGTGCACCTGTGCAAGATTTGATGAATTTGGAATGTTGTGAATGTTGTATGGAATTATTGAAATATCACAGTGGGACTCATTCACCCAGGGTGGCGAATTAGTCCTGCTACTGGTGAAAAAGTGTTAGAAACAAGTTTCTGACTGTCAGGATCTGGAATCTGACAAAATTCAGATTTTCAATCTTAAGGAGGGACTCATTCACCACTAGTGGTGAATCAATCCTCTCCCAAAATTTTGAGAAATCGGGATACAACTCTACAACGCCAAATTTGGAAATGTCTGCTTGTTGGGTTGTCGAAGTCAATTTTGCAGGAAATGGATAGAAAACCTTCTCCAAGCTTGAAATATACTTGACTTGACTTGAAGCACCTAGTTCACTCATTGACCAATCTTCAACACCCAAAAGCTTGTTAAATCTACATGCAAAAGTCTGCAAACACACATGCAATAGGGGAAAAATGGTTGAGGGTTAGCAAATAGGGGTTTTCCTTGGTCAAACCCCACTTTTGGTAATCAAAACCTTAATGAAACAATGAAATTAAAGAGAATGATAAACTAATAACATGCAATTGCTATCAACTTACCAAACCCTTGAATGAAGCAAATCTGAAGTAATGTCAATGGATGCTTCAAAGTGCTTGAATTTTGCTTGAATTGATGTTGTAGGATGCTTGAATGTTTGAGATGTGAGATGGAATGTTTGAATGCTTGAGATGTGAGATGGAATGCTTGAATGAATTAGGAGATTGTAGGAGATGTAAAATGAGGTGAAAATCACTTATTTACACAATCTTGTGCCCTAGTTACCCGTTCATACCTCATCACAGGTCGACATCAAGTGATTTTAAATAGAAACTCGAAAGGAAATTTTAAATTTTTTGAATTGGAGCCAAAGGGGACTCATTCACCACCCATGTGGCAAATGGGTCCCACCTAGGACCTGAAAATGGGTGTCAGGAATTATCTTGTATTTAATGTTGTTTGTTGGGTTTACATTCAAAAATACACTCAATTAAGCCTTATAAGGGCATAAAGGGACCAAATAAAGTATAAGAAAGGGATAAATAGTGAAGTTATGCCTAGAAAAGCATGAAATGCTCTTACAAGACTTTACAACACTTCAAAATATGACTTGTTTAGTGATGAAAAGGTGTTTTTTAGGTGAATTAATGAATAGAGTCTAGAAGAATGTAGAAATGTCTTACAACACTTCACAACACCTTCACAAGATGTCATTATTTGAATTTTAGTACCTAAATATGCATGTTCAAGCCATGTTACAACATAAAATCATAGCAAAATAGATCAAACAGCATGAAGCAAGACCTGGAATTCCATGTAAATGACAAGGGGCCATTTTTCTATGACACACATTCAAAGGAAGATTTCTTCATTATTTTTTGTAGCAATTCAAGATCCATCATCATGTGAAAAACATAGTGCATCAAGCATGTTGTTGAGCTAATGTTGTTGTTGTAGCATTGAAGATCCATTTGTGAGCATTATTTCACATCTAATTTGAGATCAAGATCTATATTCTTCATGTCCACTTCATGTTAGTTTATATATTTACATTACAAGACATCATCCAAGGTATCATCATTTCATGTTTCATGTTTCATGTCCTTATTTCATTGTTTCATAATTTGGATTAATTACCTAAACATGGTTTGACCAAGGAAAACCCCTATTCCCTAACAAAAGAACACTTTTCTCTCTCTTTGTGTGATTGCAAGTTTATAGGTTGAAGAAAAACTAGATTTGAAGCCTTTAGAAAGTATCAAGATTGCAAAGTTGTAAAACTTGTCATGTAATTTGTCAAGGCTCATAGAAACTAGGATCTAGAGCAATATATCCAAACTATCTACATGAAACTAGTGGGAAAAGGCTTATTTGTTCCATCTTTAGAGGCTCACAAAGTTTCACTTCATAATTCTACTCTTGGGACACTTCATGAAAAAATGAGACTAATACACCACTTGTGGTGTATGAGTCCTAGTATACCTCTTTTTAGGTATTTTTTATAGATCCTGATTCAATAGTTCCAGATTCCTGTTTCCACCTAGAAAACTTATTCTGGGACTGATATGCCTAACCTAGCATATGAGTCCTAGTGTCCATTAAATTTAGCATTTGTAGCATTTCAAAGTTCTTTTCAAGCTTCTACAGGTTTTCAGGTGCACCTCTATACTTTTCTAGTTTACTATCTTAATTTACATTCATTTCTAGGCCATTTATTCAAGTCTTGCACATTATTAGGTTTGATCATTAGGTCTTGCATGTTATGTGTCTTTTCAAGCCCTAGCTTGGTGGTGAACCCTCTTTCAGTCTTTAATCACACCCTAGGACAAACTTTAGCAAATCTCTTTCCTTCATCCCAGATTTGAATTGAGATCTCTAGGGTTTCCTTGAACGAAACTTGAATGAAATAGATCTAGGACCCCAACACACATTAGTTTGTGTTCCACCTCCCAAAAGGTGGAACATCTATTTTCTTTATTTTAGTTTTGTGAACCTACATTTAGAGCACCTTATTTCTGATTTGGAGTGCACCATAGTCCTAGATCTAGCTTGCATTAACTTTCCATTAGGTTTTGAATTAGTTAATTGGCATCTAAGGTTTCAAAATCTTGCATTAGTGAAAGTGCACTATCTATCTATTTGTTGTCATTATCTATCTATTTCAGTTGGCTAAGTTTTTGTTACATGAATTTCATTAGATCTAGCTTAAATTACTTTCATTTCAAGTACCTATTTAAATTAGGAATAGAATTAAACTACTGCACTTTTGTTTCATTAGTTCATAGTTTCATAAGATTATATTACATTTGGCATTCATTAGAAAATGAAAAAAAAAAAAACAAAAAATGGTTTAAAACCTTAGAGAAAGCATATCATTCAAACCCTTTAGTAGTGATGAATTTGGCATGTTAGACGAATCCCTTTTTGACTTCATCCCCCTAGATCATCCACTAAAGCTTTGATACAAGAGGATGCAAGCATCCACAATCATGACAATCGTAATTGTTCTTCCCCCAATGTACCTCTCCTATTAGTGACAAAGGTATCTTGGTGAAAGGAGATACAATAATTGAGAATCATGAAAGTCTCGTTTGTCTTCCTCCTCCTCCCCCTTGGAAATATATTATGACATAGGAAGCTATAAGATCATGGCCACTACTTTACCTAGTCTCCATTCATCTCCCAACACCTCCCTTACTTGTGATAATACTTTAGTGAAAGAGGATACAATCATTAACAATCATGAAAAACAAACTATTGTGGAGAATATGCTGATATTAAGAGATCCAATGATTAAGAGCTATGACAATCCTACCTCTCCTACTTGGGAAGAAAAATCTATAGGACGTGGGGATGTAATTGTAGATAACCATGACAATCAAACCTTTCCTTTTCCTAATATCTCTTATAGACATGAAGAAGATAGTTTGGTGTTAGAAGATATCCTTATTGAGACTCATGAGAATCATGTTCCTCCCTTTCCCAATGCCCCTAGGTCATTTGGGAAGACCTATTTGAAAAAAAACCTTCCAATCAGTGGTAACCATGAACTCATATTTTTCCTTCTGTTGATGCATCCCCTATGTGTGATGAAGCTACTTTACAAAATATAACCACATAATGTAATTAACTTCTTGTTTGCTACTTTCCTAAAAGCTATCCTACTAGGGTAGAAATTATGGTACAAGCGAATCGGACCTTAGAGAAAAAGGATGAAATTATGGAAAAAAATCAAATTTGGTCATCTCCTAATAGCTCTCCTATTGGTGAAGAAGATATTATGGTGTTAGAACACCCAAATGATGAGAATCATGAGAATCTTAGGGAAAACATTATTGAACAAGAAAATGCCATCATTGCACAAGAAAATCTAACCATTGATAACTCCCTTACTTGTGATGAAGTTAGTTTATAAGAACCCACCTTTGAATGCCATGAACATCTATTTTTTAACTCTCCTAAAAACTCTCCTACTAGGGATGATATCATGGTAGAAGAAAATGACAACATTGACACACTTCTTTCAAACAATAGTAATATGGCTTCCTTAGATGAAGATGATAAAGTAAAACTAGACTCCTCTTCACTAAGAGATCATGAAAATAAGGATAAAGTCCTTTGATGTTGTGCACTTTAGATATCCCTTAACACCAACCACACATGCCAAATCTATACAAGACAAATAAAAAGAAAGGAATATTGAAGAAGTCATAAAGCTATTGAAAGATGGTTGGAAAACCTTTGATTTCATACCTATATTCATGGGTGAATACAAGATCATACACAAATATTCTAGAAAGGGAAAAGAAAAAGGGGTAATGTCCATACAAAATTCAAAAGAACCCACTTCAACTACTTTAGAAGAAAAGAAAACATACACAATAAACTTTGATCAAGTTGAACAACCACCTAATCTGAAAGAAATGAAAAAGGTTTATGGAAGAGGTTGTGAACTTATGAAACAACTTGGGTATAGTGGAAAAGTATGTGGTGCTATAAAACAAGGTATCCATGTCCCTATAGATCCTAAAATGCATGAAACGACTAAGGGTTTTGATTATTGTCCCTTGAAAGAAATAAAAAAAGCCTTCATTCAATGTCAACACTATTAAAAAATATTCTTCCAAGACAGTTTTAACTTTGGTGCATCCTAAACTGATAGATATCTCATTAAATATGCATCAAGTTGATACTTTGTTTACTCATCGTAATCAATAACAATGGTTCTTACTCCTTGCCATGTAATAGTTTTAGGATCATAGCATACTCACTATTACATGTTTTACACTCATTGAAAATAATTTCCATTTTAAAAGGAGAGACATATCATCATCCATTCTCTGCTCATCCTGTTCTCGCACTAGGTGGGGGCAATGGGTTAGGTGGCCTTGTCCTTGTATGTCACTTGTCGTTGTCTCTTTTGGCTATTTGACAGCCTTCCATGTATATATAAGAGAAAGCTTGGGATGTGGACGGCATGCCTTAAATTGGCTCGTATTTGACATACTGAGTTTTGGGAGAAAACCCTTATCCATGACGTAGCTTCATTCAAAATCATATGACTTGGCATAGGGATTTCTGAATGGGCTCTCATGTATTCTTCTACTTTAAAGCAATTGATCGCAACAATGGTGTTAGAAACAGCTTTAAAGTGGGGGCATACATCGACACTCATGTTTCACAATGCAATTTTCTTTATTCTTGCAATGTGTCCTCTTCTTGGTGGTGTCATTGGGTTTGATTTCCTCCGAGAGCATGATATTTCTTTGACGTGTCCTCTCTTAGAGACATTAGGCACAGTGTTCCCCAAGAAGAGACCCTACATGAACTAAACAAAATTTGGGTATGTGTAGGATCATCATGGAAAAAATAGGCCCTTAAGTGGCAAAAAAATCAGAAAAATCAGAGTTAGGCAACTTGACATAAAAATTTGAATAAGTTATCTATATTATTTAAAAAATATGTAAGAATAGAATTTGTAGCAAATTAAATTTAGTTTCTAAACTACTAGGTTTGCTTTACAAAAGAAAAAAATCTATTTGGTGAAAATTTGAAATTTCAATGCAGTAGTACTTAAATTTTAGGGAAAAAATAAGAAGTAGGTGTCTGTCTAACCACCCTAACCACAATAAAATGATAATATTTTTTTATATTATTTTAGATATAAGTAGAGGACGCATGTCCTAATGTGATGCATATTTTTTTGTAATTTTTTCCAAGTAAATAATTAATTATGAATTTTTATTACAAATTTTAAAAAATATAAAAACTCATATGTCTGCCACCTTAAGTTGGTCAAAACTTCATGAAATTCAATTTTTCTTTTTTTAATCCTATAGTATGTGAAGCATAGAATGTGACACATGTTTTGGATTCAAAAATGTGATACCGTTTGAATGCTATAGATGTTTTTCAATAAGTCTATCAATTAGGACTTTAGTCGTAATTTGAATAGAAAATGAATAATAATTATTAATTAAATTCAAAGTAAAGAATAATTTATGTTGGTGGAAAGCTGAGAATCTCCTTTAAAAACCCTTTTCATTTCATCAATTTTGGGTAAAAAAAAGTCGTCAGCCACATACCCATCATATTGCCACATTTTGTCCCATCATGATCCTGCACATACCCATCCATTTGAACGAACCTTACAATATTTTGAATTTCCAATTTTGGTTATATGGCCAACTTGCATAACACACTTTTCTTTCCTGTGGATCCATCTTGTTTGTTCATGAGTATCAAGCATATGAAGCTTTGCTTGCCTCATGAAGCTCGAAGATCATTGTTCTGTGGCACCTTGTCAGAGTTATTAGGAGGTATAACTTTGGCATGACTAGTGTATGATGAGAAGCCTAAACGTGGGCATGAATTTCTTATTACATGGTGAGAATTCGACACAGAGGCATGAATTTCTCACTAAGCCACCCTTTTGGATACTCACCTAGTGGATAGCCTGAAGTTTCATTGCCTCAGAGTGAGCATGTATTTTGGACAAACAGCTTAGATCTGATCCACATCATGTTGGACAAACGTCGATGCTTGATCCGCCCCTTTTATTTGGTCTTTATTTTGTTTTTCTCTTTTCTTTCTTTAGGTCTTTGACATTGTATGTTGGTGTATCTTGATGTTGCATATCATACACCTTATGTGTGTCCCTTTGTGCTTATGTTGGTTTGACGTAGGATCTTGGATCATGGGGGCTTGGCCACCCCATTGAAATTTTTCATTCTATTCCATCTATATTGGTACACTTGCACCCCTCTTGAATATTTACTTTAGTATGAGTTTGAAGCAAGTTCCTCCTCTCACTAAAGTGGGGGCTAAATGTAGAGTAGAAAAATGTAACCCTTTACATTTTCACACTTAATTTGGGAATGATTGACATTAAAATGGACCTCATATTTCCTTGATCTGGTGTCGTAATGTGTTTTAAACATTCACATTAGATTTAGGGCCCTTTTAAGCTAAATTGACCTAATTTTTCCTTAATTTAGTGTTGTAAAGTGTATTCATTTACACCTTCACATTATGTTTTGGGCCCTTGTAAACTAAGTGAACTTAATTGTGCCTTATTTAAGGTGTTGTAAAGTGTACCTTTACACTTTCACACTAATCTAGAGCTTCATTAATAAATTGGTCTTCTTTATGCCTTATTTGGCCTTACTTTCCATCCACAAGCCTTAATTAATGCATCTTTACGAGGATAATCCCAACATGTATCTATGACCAATCAAACAATAATGTTTTTGTATTGTATGGCCTAGATTTAGTAATTTGGGCTCATACACCACCTTGGGCATATGAGTCCAACCTAAGTTTTGGGGCCCTGATCCTGGTTTCACATCAATATAAGCATTTCTTGAAAAATGTGTCCCAAAGCCTAACTTAATGGGACTCATACACCACAACTAGCATATGAGTCTCATGTGGCTTAAACTTAAATTAAATTCAAATTCTTTTTGGGATTTTATTCTCCTAGATCTGATGTCTGCTTGTAGTGTTGTAATTTCAAGAAATTTGGCATAAACAAGTACAAATACAAGGTTATTTCACTCATTTTCACCTAAGACTTTAAAGAGAGAATTCCTAATAACAATTTTGTGATTACAATACTTCACAAGAGTATTCAAGGACATTCAAGATCATCTTTAAAGCATTCAAAGGTAGACTTATTCATTATTTGTTGCAACAATTCAAGATCCATCACCATGTCAAAGACATAGTGCATCAAGCATATTGTTGAGCTAATGTTGTTGATCTAGCATTGAATATCCATTTGTGAGCATTGTTTCACATCCAATTTGATATCAAGATCTACATTCTTCATGACTACTTCATGTTAGTTTATAGATTTATATTACAAGAAATCATCCAAGATATCATCATTTCATGTTTCATGTTTCATGTCCTTATTCCATTGTTTCATCATTTGGTTTAATTATCTAAATGAGGTTTGACATAGGAAAACCCCTATTCCCTAACAAAACAACATTTTTTCTCTCTTTGTGTGATTGCAAGTTTATATGCTAAAGAAAAAGTGGATTTGAACCCTTCAAAAGAATCAAGATTGCATTGTTGTAAAAGTTGTCATGTAAAGTTGTCAAGGCTCATGGAAACTCAGATCTAGAGTAATATATCCAACCTATCTATATGAAACCAATGAGAAAAGGCTTATTTGATCCATCTTTAGAGACTCACAAAGTTTCGCTTTAGAATTGTGCTCTTGGGACACTTCGCAATAAAATGAGACTAATATGCCACTTGTGACTAGTCCCAGTATACCTATTTTTAGGTGTATTTTGTCGATCCTGATTCAGGAGTTCTAGATTCTTGTTTCCACCTAGAAAACCTAGTATGGGATTCATATGCCCTACCTAGCATATGAGTCCTAGTATGCATTGAATTCAATATTTTCAACATTTTAGAGCTTGTTTCAAGCTTCTACAGGTTTCTAGGTGCACCTCTATACTTTTCAAGTTTTTTGTCCTAATTTACATTCATTTCTAGGTCATTTATTCAAGTCTTGCATATCATTAGTTTTGATTAATAGGTCTTGCATGTTACTTGTCTTTCCAAGCCCTAGTTTGGTGGTGAACCCTCTTTCAATCTTTAATCACACCCTAGGACAACCTTTTGTAGATCTCTTTCCTTCATCCCATCTTTGGATTGAGATCTCTAGGATTTCCTTGAATGAAACTTGAAGGAAATAGGTCTATGACCCCAACACACATTATTTTGTGTTCCACCTCCCAAAAGGTGGAACACCTATTTTCTTCATTTCACAAGAATTAAAATATGATTTTACAATCCTTGGGCCTTGGGTATGTACTTCTGATTCCCCCAGGTCCGACTGTTGGAAAACCAAAATAAATTCGGAATCTGAGTTTCTATATCTTGACAACAAAGGTGATAACTTTAATAAATTTTTGTAACTTTGACAACTTTTCCAAATTTTATCTTCAAGAGGTCTTCAATCCTTCTTCAACCTAAGATCTGCAACACAAACACAAGAGGGATTTTTTTTTTTTGGTGAATGGGGGTTTTCTTTGATCAAACCATGTTTTGGTAATTAAACCTTGAATTGAAATAATGAAATATGAAAAGGGGTGATGAATGAACAATGCTATGTTGCAACTCAACAAACGCTTGAATAAACCTTTCAGAGACTGAAATGTTGATCTTGATCTTGCATGAAATGGCTTCAATGGGTGTGGATCTTAATGCTTGAAATATGACTTGAATGCTTGCTTGGATCTTTGAAACCTACATCACAATGTTACCTCCAAAAACATGCATGATTGTAAGAGACTTTGACATGATGCTTGAGATCTTGATTGCTGCAATAAATCACTAATAATTTTTCTCTTGTTTTCCTTTGATCATAATCTTTGTTGTTGTAAACTTGAATAGATGCTCTCATAAAAATGCTAGATGTTCATAGGCGAAGAAGGATTAAAATTGAAGATCTCAAAAGTGCAAAATTGTAAAAGTTTTCAAAGTTGCAAAGTTGTCAAGACCACAGAAACTCATATCCCAAATTAATTTTCAACTTTTAACAGTGGAACCTATGGGAAAAGGCATCTCAGATCCATCTCTAGAGGCTCCCAAAAATTGAAGAAAAGTTATGTACAAGGACTTATTCACCCTTTCTGAACACTCAACAACAGATTTTGATGGCGAGTACACATTGTCTTACCTTTCTCAGATCTGCTAAAATTTTGATGTTTCTACTAGAGTTATGATTCATCTACATGATTTAGGTCTTACATTGCAAATTTGAGTTCATTTACTATTTTATTTTTATCTCCCAAAAGTGCTATTCAGGCAGATTTTACCCCATCCTCAATCATAAGGAAGTTTGCAAGATCTCCAATTGGGTTGACTCACCTAGGTTTGAAAGTCAATCCTACCATTGGGGGATCTCATTTCCTCATAAAATAGGAGAGAGATAGGTTCATTACACCCCATTTTGCCAATTCTTTTTTTTGTAAATTATTGGTGAACCCCCGCTTGATGAACCTATTTTTCACCATTTGATATATAATTTAATCATTTATATAGTTAGGAAATTTGAAAATATGATACAATTTTATGGTGAAAGAAAATAGTTCATGTCTAACTTTTTCATGTCAGCTTACAATTTTCACATTGCTTAGCTCAACAAACAAATCATGTGAATGTAGAAGAAAGGAGATTTATGAAAACATATATTCTGATCTTAAGGTCCATTTTGTAGGAGATGGGCAGAGGCAAAAATATATAAAACTTTTAATTGCATTGCCTAAATGAAAACGATTACAATTGCCTCTATTTATAGAGGTCTTTGGAAAGATCTGGAAGATCTAGAAACTACTTCACATGGAGCTAGGAAATTGCACATGTTTTTGGTGGTCAGTAAATGACAGCGAAGAAATGGTCGGTAGAAGATGGTAGAAGTTTCTTCCTTTAATGTTTTCGGTGGTAGAAATTAATATCCGCCAACACATTTAAAATCTTTGGGAAATTGAACAAATTGATTTCAAAATGAAACAGCTGTACCCAACAGTTTTTATGTTGTCAAATGACAGAACAACCATAGCCAAGACTAATTCAATCACAAGGGGAAGTGCTGGGTGCTGCAGGCGTTTCAAACCAACCTTATTGAACACTACATGATTTGACAAATACATTGAAGCCTTAATATGATCGAATTGTAACATTGAATTTGAAAGTATAAGTGATTCCATCAAATTTATCAATGTTAACTACAACATGCCCATGACCATATCTGAATCGTTGGGTTCCCCCAACAACAGCGAGCTTCCTGTACTTCAAAAGAGTTCGAATTGTCCCACTGATGAGGAAGGTGTCTCCATTGTAAAAAGATAGCAGAGGCAGCCAGATGAAAATTGAAGCCAGTAAGAGCTGAATTGACCTCCAGTCCTTGAAGCCTTCCAATCACTTTGGAAGTTTGCTTTGGACCTTGGGTAATAGGATCGTCAATAACAAACAACGTTCCAAAGGATCCAGTATTTGAAGTTGTTCCATTCACTCCTGCATTAACAAATACGCTTAAATGGGGTCCCCTCGTCGTTTCCTGCACGTAAAACAACAGCTTCTCTTCTTTGGAATGTCTTCTTCTGGTTGCTGAAGCAGCCGTACCGCAACATATCACAAGGAACAGGCGACTATAGAACAAAAGAGAAATTGAAGACTTTGATGCCATTTCAGATTGGGCTTAACTGAAGACTTTGGGCATACTAATGGCGGTCATATATCATGGATAGAGATTTATTTGCTGCGTGGAAAGGGTCAGCCATATCTGAAATTCAAGCAAAAGTTGCGTGTGTGAGAATTACAAGAGCTGGCGGGCCAAAGTTTCACTTTCGAGACCCTAGTCTACCATGATTAAATCATATTTTAGTTTACTCTTGACTTAGAGATTTTAAAGGTCGTTTCACAGTAGCAAACGATGGAGTAAGCCGCGGATTCGTTAAAAAGTTGATGGAGAGAGGAAATCAGTATATTTCCAAGAGTATTGTCTTTTATGAGGAATCATTACGCAGGAATCGTTCTGAAATTGTTTTCTGTGTTGACTTTCCCAGTGTAATCGAGGAGTAAACGATAGATGCGACTGCTTCCTACTACATGTCTTCGTCATTGATGCTCTTTATTTGTCTTTCAATGCAACAATAACGATGTTAAAGGTCTGGATTTGTTAAAAAAATAATAGTAGTTAGGTGTTTTAGAGTGGAAGTAAGGTGTATATAATTATTAGTATAGATATTTTAAATATATGTATCTAAAAGTTGAAAAAAAAAATCATTTTATAGTTATTAGTTTTTTTAGAGAGTAGGGATCCGCCCCATATAAACTGTAGTGCGTTTGGTAAACTTTTTCAATGTGACCGCTGATGTTTGCATGACATGCTCTCTGATGCCACAAGGATTGTGGGGAGACTAGACCTTGTGACCTCTCACCTATAACAGGATGCTTTAGCCAATCGAACTAGGCACACTGCCCCTAAACATCATTTTATAATCATTTTAAATGCTCAAAGTTATTTTATTTTATTTTGGAACTATTTTTGATGAATAAGTATCTATATTTATTATTTGAAAAATAGTTTTTGATTTTTCTATTTATTTTTAATGAATTTTTTTCTAGATTATCGTTTATATAAAAATAATATTATACATTCATAAGAAAAAAGTGGGTTGATATGAAATCACACTCTTAGAGTTCAAATGGGGTTAACATAAATGTAGAGATAAAAATTATTTAGATATGATGGTATAGTTTGATTGTTATAAATGTTCTAGAAACAACTTATATGCAATATTTAATAGGAAAATCATTAAGAGAAAATAGAAATTAGAAAGAGAAAGCCCCTAACAATATCATATAATACTTTGCTCCAAAGATTCAATTGAAACATCATTTTTTCAAAGGAAACGAATCAAGTAATGATACAAAAAAATTGTTGATCCTGTGTAAGATTCAATTAAAAATTGAATACAAACTTAGAGTTAGGTGGCTATAGAAGATTAAAAAGCTACATGTAAACCAATAGATCATGTAGAATGTTGAATTTAGCTAAAATCAAATATGAGAGTATCCAGAAATATTTATATGAAATTAATTATTTAGTGATAGAAAATATATGCATTATATAGTCTTATAGCTTCTAAAATGAATGAGGACAAGGATTTAAGGCATAAAACCAGAAAATTATGGATTTATTTCACTAAGTTTTCAAATATAAGAGGATGTGAAAAAGAATAATCCCATAAGAGAAGGAAATTGCATGTGGGAGAATTTATCCTACCCAAGTAAGTGATACCATGCCTATATAAAATTAAATAAGGTATAATTAAATAATTAATAAAATATTGATTCTAGTCATTTTCATAGCATAATATAGTTTTTAAGTAGTGAGAAGATACATGAATTTAGATATGATTTGCATAATGTCTCTTTATATTGAGAGAGTTTTACTTATATCTATTTCTTGAAGACAATAATCTATGTGGGAAATATAGGAAATAATTTAGAGCTGGAAGATATAATGTGTGTTGTCCACATTAGAGGATTTAACTTCAAAAAATATTCTCCCCCAGATTAACATAACTAAATATTTGATCCAATGCTACAATATTGAAGGATATAGATCAAGATGTTGTAAGAACAAGTATTATTCAAGTTGTTGGTGTGGTCTTTTAGTTATTTGTTATCCTTTGAAATCCATCATCAAATTTGATACAAAAATATGAAATATAGGTGCATTAATAATGCTACATATATGTGAGTGCAACATCATGATGGAAAAAACAACACCCTTGAGTGGAAAATAAACTTATAAGAAATATACGAAGTAACTTCACTTGAAAAATTAAATGAGTTATCTATATAATCTAGGAGAAGTTACTAATAAAATTTGTAGGAAATTGAATGAGCTTATAGGCTACTATTTTTTGAATTTTTTAAATTAAATTGGTAATAATAGAATATTTCAATGTGACACTAGTAAGATTTAGAAAAAAAAGGTAGGTCTCATTTTGGCCAATCCAAGTAAAAGGAAAATTTTACTTTTCATTTAGATTTTAGATAAACGTAAAGGAAGTATGAGTGGATGTGATGTATTTTTTATGATTTTCTCTATATAAAAAAATATTTGTTAATTTTTAACTGTGAATTTATAAAAAAAATTGAATTTTCCTTGACCAATCTAACTCGGTATAATTAAATTTTTTATAACCTATAACATCTAAATCCAAGAGTGTGAAAAATCATTTAGATTTGAAAATGCATAAAAAAATTAAAAATTAAGAACATTTTTCAATGTGTATATCTATCAAGATTTAAAACATATAAATAAAAGAATCAATAATGGCTACATATAAATACTATAATGAGGAATAAATTATTCCTTTAAAATCCCAACAATTTTGTCTACAAAACTATTTTATTATATTAAAAATGGTTAAAAAAATTATTGATTTCAAGTAAAATATTGTGAAAAATGTTAAGATAACTATAAACATGAGAATTTATGCAATTTTAAAAAAAATTAAAGACTTTAAATTGTCTTAATTAAAGATAATCCCAAATATTTTTTTAGAGAAAATCCAAATTTGATATAAAAATATTAACATTTTTTCTGTCTAAATTTTAATCTATATCCAACTATTAATATTTTTCCATCTATAATTTGTTTTTATTGTCATTATTCGACATTCATGATCTTGCACTCACCCATGTAGTAACTTAGATGAATTTTCTAATAAAAACCCTCAATAAAAATAATCAAGATTACAACTTGTTCTTTAAAGGTAATTTGTATAGTATTGATGGTGGTGTCGTGTGTGTTGTTCTATGATCATTATACTAACCATGTGAACATTGCATTCCACTTTGTACACTCTGAGAGATAGGTTGATGAATTTTTTTAATCATGTATTAAATCCATCAAAGTTTAGACCAACTTATTGATGGTGTTGTTGTGTTTGTTGTTCTATGATCCTTTTACTAACCATGTGAATATTACATTCCACTTTGTGTATTTTTATCATGTATGAAATCCATCAAAATTTAGACTAGTATTATTAATACTCTGGTTTTCATTGTTAACCAATTATAATAAATTTGATAGCTCCCTTTCATGCATAATAGAGGTAACTTATTTCCTACTTTACCCTTTCTCCTTGTTTATGATATTTTTAAATATGATTTCTTTAAGATTAGAAGGAACTATGCTAATATTGATAATAATTATAATCATTGAAAGTTATCTTGAGACATTTATAATGATAGTTTCATGAATCTTACAAAATATAATCGTAGATTCTATCCTTCGAACTATGAACATAATCTTTACTTGTATTGCAAAAATAAGTGTTCTAATAGATTCTTATTGTCTATCAAAGGTGGAGTTGCTGCCGATCCTTGGAGTTAGCTCATTTGGTCTCAGTTGTTGCTTTAGCTAGTCCAAATCATGAGTCTAATTCTTGATTTACCCACGATGAGAATGACAGTCGATTACAAATTGCTCAAAAGATTATATGAAAACTTGTCCTTAAAAAACTAAGCTCCATGTCACTGGAGTAAACTGCCATTCCTCTAAATAAAATAAAATTCGAGTTACTATTGCTAAAGAGATTAAATGCCAGGTATGTTGTGGTCGACATACGGATCCTCTATTTAACCATGGGTCCCACGTAAATGCCTGAATACATTCAAGCGTAACAGACAGACATTTTGCGCTGAGCTACTACTCTCGAGATCTCCATAAGTATTAACAGAACGAAAATAAAAACCTGATTGCTCACCACTTTCCATTAATTTTAACAGAAATGAAACTATGTTTCTGATTGTTTACAGGAAAGAAATCCACCGTCTTTATTGCTTACAATCTGACCAAATCTACTAGAAAAAAACTGTAGCATTGAACTTAAAAGTAATATTAGGCCCAGAGATTGTTACTACTTCAACGGACGCATACCCACGAGCATATTTCAACTTTCCAGTTCCTCCAATGACAGACAGCTCCCTTTTGGGAAGGCGAAATCTATATGCGCCTCGCATCTCAATGGTGCTGCCTTTGTATCTTCCTGTCAGAAAGATAGAAGTTGTACGATGATGAAAATTGTTCTGGTTAACATCTAAACTGGCTTCTATTCCTTGAATTCTTCCCTGAAACTTGGAGGGGGGATGAGGCACAAGTGTTAATGGGTGATCTAATATGTGCACAGTTCCAAAGGCTATCAGATTTGAAGACGATCCATTCAATCCTGAAACTATCACGGAGTTAGAATTGAGTCCTTCAGTGATTTCGTGAGCGTAAGAACACAACATGACGAGAACTAGCAAAACGGAGGATACCACCATAGATTTTGAAGCCATTGTGATCACTATTAGAAGCTTCAATTTCAAATGAAATGGCTCTCGACCTTAGCACAGAGAGATCATAATGGTAAATTAACTATCATCATCAAAGATATATTGATTAAAAATCAAATAACAAAATTATAATAGATTATTAGGGTTGTTTTTGAAAAGGAAAAAACAGGTTTTACAGGGACCTGAAATCACAGAGTTTAAACAACAAAAGATAACAAAAAATGTCCAAACGAACAGACAACTGTCCCACAAAGGAAACGACAGCAAAAAAGATAGCAGGGTCCAAAAAAGGACCACCCAAAAAAACCAGAAACAACAGCGACCACCCTACTCCAAGGTGTTCAGCAACTCCTCAGCCTCCATTTCAACAACCTTCATATCCTGTAACCCCCGCTTGAGGATTTGAGCCGTATGTGACGAAGCCAAGGTCTTCCTCTTAGTGTTAGCCCGTGTACGAGTTGAAATCCCTTCATCAGCAGATCTGCAGCCACCTATGTCCGCATCCAAATCCACAACCAGCGAACCCTTTTGATTTCTTTCGAGCTTTTCCACCATAGTATTGATGATGATGGTGTTATGCCTGGCAATTTTATGATTGTTCGCCACCGTGGCCCTAATATTTTGGCCAATCTTGGATATATTGCCCTCGATACTGGGCAATCTTTCCTCCTGCGAAAGCTGTCTTTTCCTTGGTAAGGGGGTTTCCTGTCCTACAGTCTCTTTACAACTCCAGCTCATCTTCTGCTCCAAATCCATGACCCTGTTGCTTAGGTCCATATTACGGCCTTTCAAATCATAGATTTCCTTCTGGGTCCACTTGAGAACAGTGGAAAGACCATCCGTACTTTTCTCCGCCACACCCACAATGTCCTCAGGATTGAGCTTATTCAAGGCCGAATTAATTTCATCCTGATTAGGGGAATCATAAGGGGCATTCCCAAATCTACCAGACGTAGGGGCACTAGGAACCGACTCCTTACTGACCATAGGTTTATCGGAAAGAATTTCCATGGAATTCCCAGAATATGAGACAAGTTTAGTAACAGAGGTACCTTTAAGACCAGAGACCAAACCCGGAGTAGGGTTGTTAATTTAATAATAGAATGTTCCTTTTAACTAATCTATTATCGTTGGTACTGTTGGAAAATGAGTTACATCTTGATGGAAGATAGATTGATCATAGAAATAATAGAACATTCCAACAACAAATAAAAAATCTTAGATTCCACTTTTAACTAATCTGCAAATTTTTTAATAAATATGCAGTCAAACCATACTATTTATCTTTGAAAAAGGAGTTTTTAATTGACCATTTTTATATATGTGCAGATATCCCAATATGCAGTCAAACCATACTATTTATCTTTGAAAAAGGAGGTTTTAATTGACCATTTTTATATATGTGCAAATATCCCTTCACTCAGTAATAAAACGACAAATTTGCAGATATAAGAGGATAATATTGAAAACCACGTTGTTGGACTTCTTTAGTCATATGCATAACTCAGTCTAATCTATACCACCACCTCTTCTGAATACTCCATTAAAGAAAGCTTATTTCATTGCATCAGCTTACATCATCTCTTATCTATTTACAAGAAGATAGAAATAGTTTGGATTGTTATTTGATTGTTTGACTTTCTATATAATCATTTTCTTTTTTAAATTTCTTGAGTAGGAGGATGATTGACATTGTTTCATTTAAATTTAATTTTCTTTCCATGGAGGGTTGAACGTGCCTTGTGGCCCACTACAATCTTTTAGAGACGAAAAAATGTATAGATTTTTTTCTAGTGGCTATTTTATTAGTTGTTGGTTTCTAGAAACTAAAAATTACAGATGATTCCTTTGTCTTTCTTTATTGAGACTAATATTGATAATTTACTTATCACTCAAGATGTGAAATTTATTATTAATATTTTTAAAACATTGTTGAACATTATCTGCCATGTAGACACGGAGAAAGTTGGCAAGGGGTGTAAATAGTAAAAGTCTTGATTCTAATCTTTAAATGAATTTAGTATATTTTTACTTCAAAATTTATTAATTAGTTATTATTTTAAAATTTTGTAGTCAAAACATGTTTCTATCATAGTTGATTTTTGTTGATGGTATAAATATTTATGTAAGATAAATGTCTCACATAGTTATATAATATGGAAAGTCTTGTAAATGTGGATTAGGTCTTTGAGTCAATGTGTAGAGTTATAAGGTTGAATCATATATTCTACTTTAGTCTATTTGAGAGGGAAAATTGGAGAAAAGCAGAAGGAAATAATAAAAAAATAAACGTCTATGCCTAATATATTTTCCTTTACAACTACAAAAAAGATTTACAACCTATGTTAGAATAGTCAATAGAAATAATAACAATGTGACACATAATTATTTGACAAATTTATACACACTTTCAGGATCTAGTACTAAAAAATAATAACCTCATTGATTAGCAGCTCTAGTAGTATTGAATTTTAACATATAATACAAGACTACTAGCTCTAGGACCATTGCAAGAGTTGGTATAGAATGGTCAATACCATGCAAGATTTGGTTGAAGATTGTAGCCACCCAAGATCTCAAAAATTATATAAAATTCCAAGAGTAATCAACTATGAGAGAATAATGTTATTCTATTAAAGGGTGCAAATGATAGATTGTAATTGATTGATTCATAAATGATAGCCCCTTGGTTGTATAGCCAACATAAGATATATGATTAGATAAGATCACGACAAGTTTCATAATCTTATGTCATGAAACAACTAATATTAAATTACCTAAGAGACAAAAAGTAAATGGCATAAGATAAGATAAGATCTAATGAAAATTAAGACTTCTAAAAATATTCCTAAGACCTAAGTAAACTTAACATGTGAATATGACCTGCTAGGTCAACTAGTTAGGTAAAACACCATATTCATGCAATGATAATGATGAGTCCCAACTATTAGGCCATGTTAGGTACCTATATACAAATGCAATCTCTCACAAATGGATAAAATGATAAAACCAAGTGGGACAAAACTACTCCCCTAAAGAGAGAAAATAAATAATGCTCTCATTCTCTCATTAGAGAATCAAAAGGACAAAAACCCATGCAAGTAATAAGAACCCCCATAAGAGAAGAAGATAGAATATGTAGCACCCCTCAATGTAGAGTCTCCTACAATGATGGTAGATGCTTGACATTGAATGTTGAAGATGATCCAATCTTGTCAAATAACATTCCTCCCCTTAGGAAGAAAAAAATAGTATGGAGGATTTCTTCCCATTCTTGAAAGGAAGATGAGGGAAGAAGGATGAAGTTTGATTTCTCTAAATTCTACTCAAGTGTCTCCATGCTGATACCAAAATTTGTCACAATCAAACATTATAGGTCACACTATAGAAGATGAAAGTCTAAAATATCCCAAAAATAGATGTAGAACATAATTTGAAGAAAAATATGACTTCTCTAAATGATTATCAATGATATGAAGAGTCTCATGCGGTCTTTTGCTAATGAGTTAGTCCTCATCAAACAACAGCAAGCGACACCTCCAAAGTAGGCCACTCAAACCTATCAAGGGGGAAGGTCATCCTATCAACAAAACACGTACCAAGGACCCTTAAAAAGAGGAGGTAAAAAAATGATGTTCACAAACTAGATAGATCCAATCAGTACGCCACTACAAACAGTCAAGGATAGCCAAAGTAAAGAATTAATCCTAGGATAGAATAACCTGGTGGAAGAAGAAAATGCATGGTGCTTCCCATGCAGTGATACTCACATGCCTCGAAATTGCCTGAGGGGAAATCTATAGTGCAGATGATAGCAGAACAAAGAAACAAGGGCGTCCTCCTAAATATGAAAGAATATCAGTCTCCTGAAATGGAAAATGCCTACTTTAGAGCACAAATGCAAGGAATTTCTTTAGAACAAGAGTTGGATATTGCACCGGACCGAGCGCTATTTTCATGGATGGAGAAAGAGGATGTAGTATTCATGAATGATGCTCTGATGAATAGTGAAGGATGTATTGAAGAAGGAAGAACAAATACCGTAGATGGATGCAACTCCCCTATGTGATAAAAATAAAGATGAAGAGCTCGCATCGGACCCTCAATCTTTGAAAGTCAGAACTTATGTGAAAGGAAATGCAAAAGCAAAAGAGTTAAGGAAGCCAAAGCCTACACCTTTCTTTTTGACACTTATTGTCAGAGATAAGCTTTTGCATAATAACATGATTGATTCGAGAGCTAGTACAATGGTCATGCCTAAACAAGTGGTCGATGCCCTGAAACTTAAGTATGAGCCCCTTGAGAACGGAATCATGCAATTGGATGAGAAGAAGGTTCAGATGCCTAAACAAGTGGTTGATGCCCTGAAACTTAAGTATGAGCCCCTTGAGAACGGAATCATGCAATTGGATGAGAAGAAGGTTCTGATCTTCAGATACATTAAAGATCTGCCTTTAACCCTATTCTCGTGTCCAAGCCTAATGGTCATATAAGAAATAGTAGTGATAGACATTCCCTCGATATTCAGAATGTGTTTTTTAAGAGATTTCATGGCAAAGCTTGGCAGATATTTAGCACTTGATTGGTCTCACCTAATATTAAGGACCAAGCATGGGGTGAAGATAAAAATCTTGTCTGAATCTTTGCATCCAAAACACATAGCAGACAATGCAATCCTATGCTTTGAAGCAACACATACCATTTTCTCACAAAGGGAAAAGTACTATGTAGAGATGCTAGAAGATGAAGAAGATAGAATGATTAGACCCCTGAGGAGGAGTTCCTCAACCAATTTATCAACTTTGACCCATTTAGAAACTTTCATGGAATAGGACTAGGCACCTATGTGATCTTCGACGACGATCAAGTCTTTCCAAAATTGATAAAGGATCATGAGGATTATAATGATCTGGGTGACAACTGTCTATGGACATTATATTTTTATGGCACCAAATGCAAAGCTGGTTCTGGAGTAGGTCTCTGACTAGTGTCGCCGACGGGGTTAGAGACCCTCAAGGCTTTTCATTTCCAATTCCCATACTTGAACAATGATGTAGAATATGCAGCCTTGGTTCGGTCAAATTCTTGTAGAATGAATGGGTGTGAAGAGAATGCAAGTATTTAGAGATTTAGAGCTAGTTGTGAGCCAGGTCTATGAGCAAGCGGCTGCGAAGAATATAAGAATGAAGTCATAGAAACATAGGATATGGGATCTCATTGAGAGCTATGAGGATTTTAACATTCAAGATATCCCACACTCCCAAAATGAGGTTGTTGATTGAATGGATTTGATCGATTCATAGTCTAAACCGGTTTTTAATTCAATAACGAAGCAGAATGTAGTGTAGATCATCATCTGACTAGAAATTCCAAAAAATGATCAAAACTAGAAAGTATTTGAGGATGATATACAGATCGTTTCCTTTCTACAAAAATTAGGAAAAGCTTCCAACCATTTGTAGCTTGAAACAAAATCTCCCAAAGGGCAAGTGATCCAGGTAAAAGGTAATAAGCTTCCTCGAGGTTTAATCTCTCCTGAAAATCATTTTGATTGCCAGGATGCAAGAAATAGTAAACAAAGTTTCATTGTGGATGTGAAGGATTATGAAGAGATTGATGTCAGAAGTGGTAGAAAGTTAAATGTTGGAAGGGACATTCCATAGAAGGATAAGGAGAAACTAAAGGATCTATGTTCTAGATACAACAGGGTTGTAGCTTAGACCTATAATGATCTTAGAGGGTATGATTTGAGCATAATTTAGCATCCTATTGACTTGATCAAGGGTTCAAAGCCCATCCAACAAAAATAAAGGCCAGTGAATTTGAAGGTCAAAGTGTTGATGGAACAAGAGCTCAAAAAATTAATCGAATCAAGGATCATATATCCGATTAAGCATTCCACCTAGGTGTCTAATCTGGTATCAGTTTAGAAAAGGAATGGCGATTTAGGCTCTGTGTAGATTTCAGAGATTTGAATAAAGCCTCGCTAAAAGACCACTACCCTTTTCCATCAATGGAGTAGATCCTGCAGACTGTGGCCAGATCAAAATTGTTTTCATTGCTCGATGGTTTCTTAGGTTATAACCAAGTATATGTAAAGGAAGGTGACCAAAATAAAACAACATTCACTACTAAGTGGGGAATGTACACATGCTCAAAGATTCCCTTTGGACTTTCAAATGTTGATGCAACTTTTCAGCAAGCAATAGATATCACTTTCAGAGGATTAATTAATTAGATTATTTTAATATATCTAGATGACCTAACAGTCTTTTCAAAATCAAAGGATGATCACATTGATTATTTGGAAAAGGTTTTCTAGAAATTTCAATGGTTCGATATTTCCTTGAATCCCAAAAAATGTGTTTTCGAAGTGCCCCAAAGCAAGCTACTCGGTTTTGTGGTATTGAAGGAGGGAATATCGATAGACCTCGAAAGGGTGAGATCTATAATGGAGTTGCCCCTACCAGTAAATAAGAAAGGGTTGTAGTCTTTTCTAGGGAAGATCAATTTTGTTAGTTGGTTCATTTTAGACTTCACAAGCATTGCGGGACCTATCATGTTGATGCTCAAAAAGAACCTAATGTTCAAATGGACCCTCAAAGGCAA
>VDFB02179234.1:104067824-104235544 GCA_007258455.2 Sequoia sempervirens
TATTAGTTCAACCTAAGTTTCGGGGTCACGATCCTGATTTCACATCAATCTAAGAATTTCTTGAAAAATGTGTCCCAAAGCCTAGCCTAATGGAACTCATATGCCACAACTAGTGTATGAGTCCTATGTGGCTTAAACCTAAATTAAATTCAAATTATTAGTTGGATTTCATTCTCCTAGATCTAATGTTAGCTTGTAGTGTTGTAATTTCAAGAAATTTAGCATAAACAAGTATAAATACAAGGTTATTTTAGTCATTTTCATCGAAGACTTTCAAGAGAGCATTCCTAATAGAAATTTTTTGATTACAAGACTTTCGAAGAGTATTCAAGGAAATTCAAGAACATCTTTAAAGCATTCTGAACCATTGATTTTTGGGTTCCTATGGACTTTTCTTGCTCTTCTAGGGTTTTTCACCTAAAAGGAGAGAGATAGGGCCCAAAAATGCTAAGGTTTCATTCAAATTATGTTATGTGAGATGTTGTCTAAGCTAAATTAAGTAAACTAAATGCAAACATGTGATTTAAATGAATGAATATGAATGCAAAAATAAGATTTTTAAACTATGTTTAAAAACACATTGTGATATACAAACAATGAAATAAATGATGAAGTAATGCAGAACAAAAAGAAATAGGATGAAACAAAGTGCACCTGGGCAAGATTTGATGAATCTGGAATGTTGTGAATGTTGTATGGAATTATTGAAATTTCACAGTGGGAATCATTCACCCAAGGTGGCAAATTAGTTCTGCTACTAGTGAAAAAGTGTCAGAAACGGGTTTCTAACTATCATGATCTGGAATCTAACAAAATTTATATTTTTAGTCTTAAGGTGGGACTCATTCACCACTAGTAGTGAATTATTCCTCTCCCAAAATTCTGAGAAATTAGGATACAACTCTACAACTCCAAATTTGGAAATGTCTGCTTATTGGGTTGCCAAAGTCAATTCTATAGGAAATGGACAAAAAACCTTCTCCAAGCTTGAAATATACTTGATTTGACTTGAAGCACCTATTTGACTCATTGACCAATCTTCAACACCAAAAATCTTGTTAAATCTACATACAAAATTTTGCAAACACACATGCAATAGGGGAAAAATGGTTGAGGGTTAGCAAATAGGGGTTTGCCTTGGTCAAACCCCACTTTTGGTAATCAAACCCTTAATGAAACAATGAAATGAAAGAGAATGATAAAATAATAACATGAAATTTCTATCAACTTACCAAACCCTTGAATGATGCAAATCTGAAGTAATGTCAATGGATGCTTCAAAGTGCTTGAATATTTCTTGAATTGATGTTGTAGGATGCTTGAATGTTTTAGATTTGAGATGGAATGTTTGAATTCTTGAGATTAGAGATGGAATGATTGAATGAATGAGGAGGTTGTAGGAGATGTAAAATGAGGTGAAAATCACTTATTTATACAATCTTGTGCCTTACTTACCCATTCATACCTCATCACAGGCCGACATCAAGTGATTTTGAATAAAAATCCGAAAGGAAATTTAATTTTTTTTGAATTGGAGCCAAGGGGGAGTCATTCGCCACCCATGTGGTGAATGGGCCCCACCTAGGACCTGAAAATGGGTGTCGGGAATTATCTTGTATTTAATGTTGTTTGTTGGGCTTAGATTAGAAAATACACTTAATTAAGCCTTATAAGGGCATAAAGGGACCAAATAAAGTATACGAAAGGGATAAATAGTGAAGTTATGCCTAGAAAAGCGTGAAATCCTATTACAAGTCTTTACAACACTTCAAAATATGACTTGTTTAGTGATGAAAAGGTGCTTTTTAGGTGAATTGTAATGAATAGAGTCTAGAAGAATGTAGAAATTTCTTACAACACCTCACAACACCTTCACAAGATGTCATTATTTGAATTTTAGTACCTAAATATGCATGTTCAAGTCATGATACAACATAAAATCATAGCAAAATAGATCAAACACCATGAAACAAGACCTAAAAGGCCATGAGAATGACAAGGGGCCATTTTTCTATGGCACACATTCAAAGGAAAATTTATTCATTATTTGTTGTAGCAATTCAAAATACATCATCATGTCAAGAACATAGTGCATCAAGCATGTTGTTGAGCTAATGTTGTTGTTGTAGCATTGAAGATCCATTTGTGAGAATTGTTTCACATCTAATTTGAGATCAAGATCTATTTTCTTCATGGCCACTTCAAGTTAGTTTATAGATTTACATTACAAGACATCATCCAAGGTATCATCATTTCATGTTTCATGTTTCATGTCCTTATTTCATTTTTTCATAATTTGGATTAATTACCTAAACAGGGTTTGACCAAGGAAAAAACCTATTCCATAACAAAAGAACACTTTTCTCTGAGCTCTTTGTGTGATTAGAAGTTTATAGGTTGAAGAAAAACTAGATTTAAAGCATTTAGAAAGTATCAAGATTGCAAAGTTGTAAAAGTTGTCATGTAAAGTTGTCAAGGCTCATAGAAACTCGGATCTAGAGCAAGATATCCAAACTATCTACATGAAACTAGTGGGAAAAGGATTATTTGTTCCATCTTTAGAGGCTCACAAAGTTTCACTTCATAATTCTACTTTTGGGACACTTCACGAAAAAACAAGACTAATACATCACTTGTGGTGTATGAGTCCTAATATACCTCTTTTTATTTATTTTTTATAGATCCTGATTTAGTAGTTCCAAATTCCTGTTTCCACCTAGAAACCCTATTTTGGGACTGATATGCCTTACTTAGCATATGAGTCCCAATGTCCATTAAATTTAGTACTTTCAAAATTTTAGATTTCTTTTCAAGCTTCTACAGGTTTCCAGGTGCACCTCTATACTTTTCTAGTTTACTATCTTGATTTACATTCATTTCTAGGTCATTTATTCAAGTCTTGCACATTATTAGGTTTGATCATTAGGTCTTTCATGTTACGTGTCTTTTCAAACCCTAGCTTGGTGGTGAACCCTCTTTCAGTCTTTAATCACACCCTAGGACAAAGTTTAGCAAATCTCTTTCCTTCATCCCAAATTTGAATTGAGATCTCTAGGGTTTCCTTGAATGAAACATGAATGAAATAGATCTAGGACCCCAACACACATTAGTTTGTGTTCCACCTCCCAAAAGGTGGAACATCTATTTTCTTCGTTTTAGTTTGGTGAACCTACATTTAGAACACCTTATTTCTGATTTGGAGTGCACCATAGTCCTAGATCTAGCTTGCATTAACTTTCCATTAGGTTTTGAATTAGTTAATTGGCATCTAGGGTTTCAAAATCTTGCATTAGTGAAAGTGCACTATCTATCTATTTGTTGTCATTATCTATCTATTTTAGTTGGCTAAGTTTTTGTTGCATGAATTTCATTAGATCTAGCTTAAATTACTTTCATTTCAAGTACCTGTTTCAATTAGGAATAGAATTAAACTACTACACTTTTGTTTCATTAGTTCATAGTTTCATAAGAATAGATTACATTTGGCTTTCATTAGAAAATTAAAAATAAAAAACATTAAAAGAAACAAACAAAAAATAGTTAACCTTAGAGAAAGAATATCATTCAAACCCTTTAGTAGTGATGACTTTGGCATGTTAGATGAATCCCTTTTTGACTTCATCTCCCCTATATCATCCACTAAAGCTTTGATACAAGAGGATGCAAGCATCAACAATCATGACAATTGTAATTGTTCTTCCCCCGATACCTCTCCTATTAGTGACAAAGGTATCTTGGTGAAAGGAGATACAATCATTGAGAATCATGAAAGTCTTGTTTGTCTTCCTCCTCCTCCCCCTTGGAAAGATATTATGACACATGAAGTTGAGATCACGGCCACTACTTTACCTAGTCTCCATTCATCTCCCAACACCTCCCTTACTTGTGATAATGCTTTAGTGAAAGAGGATACAATCGTGAACTATCATGAAAAACACATTTGTGTGGAGAATATTTTGATATTAAGAGATACAATGATTGAGAGATATGACAATCCTACCTCTCCTACTTGGGAAGAAAAATGTATAGGACATGGGGATGTAATTGTAGATAACCATGACAATCAAACCTTTCCTTTTCCTAATATCTCTTCTAGACATGAAGAAGATAATTTGGTGTTAGAAGATATCTTTATTGAGACTCATGAGAATTGTGTTCCTCCCTTTCCTAATGCCCCTACCATTTGGGAAGACCTATTTGAACAAAAAACTTCCAATTAGTGGTAACCATGAAACTCATAGTTGTCCTTCTCTTGATGCCTCCCATATGTGTGATGAAGCTACTTTACAAAATATAACCAAATAATGTAATGAACTTCTTGTTTGTTACTTTCCTAAAATTTATCCTACTAGGGTAGAAATTATGGCACAAGTGAATCAAACCTTAGAGAAAAAGGATGAGATTATGGAAAAAAATAAAATTTGGTCATCTCCTAATATCTCTCCTATTGGTGAAGAAGATATTATGGTGTTAGAACACCCAATTGATGAGAATCGTGAGAATCTTAGGGAAAACATAATTGAACAAGAAAATTCCATCATTGATACACAATAAAATCTAACCATTGATAACTCCCTTACTTGTGATGAAGTTAGTTTAGAAGAACCCACCTTTGAATGTCATGAATATCTATTTTTTCACTCTCCTAAAAACTCTCCTACTAGGGATGATATCATGGTAGAAGAAAATGACAACATTGACACAATTCTTTCAAACAATAGTAATATGGATTCCTTAGATGAAGATGATGAAGTGAAACTAGAATCCTCTTCACTAAGAGATCAAAAAAATAAGGATAATTCCTTTGATGTTATGCATAGTAGATATCCCTTGACACCAATCACACATGCCAAATCCGTAGAAGACAAAGAAAAAGAAAGGCATATTGAAGAAGTCATAAAGCTATTGAAAGATGCTTGGAAAACCTTAGATTTCATACCTATATTCATGGGTGAATACAAGATCATACACAAAGATTTTAGAAAGGGAAAAGAAAAAGGGGTAATTTCCATACAAAATTCAAAAGAACCCACTTCAACCACTTCAGAAGAAAAGAGAACATACACAAAAAAATTTGATCAAGTTGAACAACCACCTAATCTGAAAGAAATGAAAAAGTTTTATGGAAGAGGTTGTGAACTTATGAAACAACTTGGGTATAGTGGAAAAGTATGTGGTGCTAGAAAACAAGGTATCCATGTCCCTATAGATCCTAAAATGCACGAAACGACTTAGGGTTTTGATTAATGTCCCTCAAAAGAAATAAACAAGCCTTCATTCAATGTCAACACTATTACAAAAGATTCTTCCAAGACAAATTCAACTTCGATGCATCCTAAACTGATAGATAACTCATTGAATATGCATCAAGTTGATACTTTGTTTACTCATCATAATCAATAACAATGGTTCTTGCTCCTTACCATGTATTAGTTTTAGGATCATAACATACTCACTATTACATGTTTTACACTCATTGCAAATAATTTCCATTTTAAAAGGAGAAACATATCATCATCCATTCTCGTCTCATCCTTGTCTCACACTAGGTGGGGGCAATCGGTTAGGTGGCCTTGTCCTCATATGTCACTTATCATTGTCTCTTTTGGCTAGTTGATTGCCTTCCATGTATATATAAGAGAAATCTTGGGATGTGGATGACATGCCTTAATTTGGATCACATTTGACATACTAAGTTTTGGGAGAAAACCCTTATCCATGACATAGCTTCATTTGAAATCATATGACTTGGCATAGGGATTTTTGAATGGGCTCTCATGTCTTCTTCTACTTTAAAGAAATTTCTCACAGGAATGGTGTTCGCAACAACCTTAAAGTGGGGGCATACATCGACACTCATGTTTCACAATGCAATACGTCCTCTTCTTGGTGGTCTCATTGGGTTTGATTTCCTCCAAGAGCATGATATTTCTTTAATGTGTCCTCTCTTGGAGACATTAGGCACAATGTTCACCAAGAAGAGACCTTACATGAACTAGAAAAAATCCATTTGAATGAACCTTACACTATTTTTCATTTACAATTTTGGTTATATGGCCAACTTGCATAACACACTTTTCTTGTATGTCGAGCCATCTTGTTTGTTCATGAGTATCAAGCATATGAAGCTTTGCTTGCCTCATGAAGCTCAAAGATCATTGTTGTGTGGTGCCTTGTTAGAGTTATTAGGAGGTATAGCTTTGGTATGATTAGCATATGATGAGAAGCCTAAATGTGGGCATGACTTTCTCATTACATGGTGAGAATCCAACACAGAGGCATGAATTTCTCACTAAGCCACCCTTTTGGATACTCACCCAGTGGACAGCCTGAATTTTCGTTGCCTCAAAGTGAGCATGTGTTTTGGACAAACAACTTAGATCCGATCCACATCATGTTGGAAAAATGGTTGATGCTTGATCCGCCCTTTTTATTCGGTTTTTCTTTTATTTTTCTCTTTTCTTTCTTTAGATCTTTGACATTGTATGTTGGTGTATCTTGATGTTGCATATTGTACACCTTGTGTGTGTCCCTTTGTGCTTATGTTGGTTTGATGTAGGATCTTGGATCATGGGGGCTTGGTCACCCCATTGAAATTTTTCATTCTATTACATCCGCATTGGTACACTTGCACCCCTCTTGAATATTTACTTTAGTATGAGTTTGAAGCAAGTTCCTCCTCTCACTAAAGTGGGGGCTAAATATAGAGTAGAAAAATGTAACCCTTTACATTTTCACACTTAATTTGGGAATGATTGAAATTAAAATGGACCTCATGTTGCCTTGATCTAGTGTTGTAATGTGTTTTACACATTCACACCAAATTTAGGGCCCTTTTAAGGTAAATTGACCTAATTTTTCCTTAATTTAGTGTTGTAAAGTGTATTCATTTACACCTTCACGTTAAGTTTTGGGCCCTTGTAAACTAAATGAACTTAATTGTGCCTTATTTAAGGTGTTGTAAAGTGTACCTTTACACTTTCAAACTAATCTAGAGCTTCATTAATAAATTGGGCTTCTTTATGCCTTATTTGGCCTTACTTTGCATCCACAAGACTTAATTAATGCATCTTTATAAGAATAATCCCAACATGTATCTATGACCAATCATAAAATAATTTTTTTGGATTATATGGCCCAAATTTAGTAATTTGGGCTCATACACCACCTTCGGCATATGAGTCCCACCTAAGTTTTGGGGCCTCAATCCTGGTTTCACATCAATCTAAGAATTTCTTGAAAAATGTGTCCCAAATCCTAGCTTAATGGGAATCATACACCAAAACTAGCATATGAGTCTCATGTGGCTTAAACTTAATTAAATTCAAATTCTTGGCGGGATTTTATTCTCCTAGATCTGATGTCCAAGTTTATTTCACTCATTTTCACCTAAGACTTTCAAGAGAGTATTTCTAATAGCAAGTTTCTGATTAAAAGACTTCACAAGAGTATTCAAGGACATTCAAGAGAATCTTTAAAGCATTCAAAGGTAGAATTCTTCATTATTTGTTGCAGCAATTCAAGATCCATCACCATGTCAAAGACATAGTGCATCAAGCATATTGTTGAGCTAGTGTTGTTGATGTAGCATTGAATATTCATTTGGGAGCATTGTTTCACATCCAATTTGATATCAAGATCTAAATTATTCATGGCCACTTCATGTTAGTTTGCAGACTTATATTACAAGACATCATCCAAGATATCATCATTTCATATTTCATGTTTCATGTCCTTATTCCATTGTTTCATCATTTGGTTTACTTACCTAAACAAGGTTTGACCAAGGAAAACCCCTATTCCCTAACAAAAAAACACTTTTCTCTCTCTTTGTGTGATGCAAGTTTATAGGCTAAGAAAAAGTGGATTTGAAGCCTTTAAAAGTATCAATACTGCAATGTTGTAAAATTTGTCATGTAAAGTTGTCAAGGCTCATGAAAACTCAGATCTAAAGCAAGATATCTAACCTATCTGTATGAAACCAATGGGAAAAGGCTTATATGATCCATCTTCAAAGGCTCACAAAGTTCCGCTTTAGAATTGTGCTCTTGGGACATTTCACAATAAAATGAGACAAATATGCCACTTGTGACACATGAGTCCCACTATACCTATTTTGAGGTATTTTTTTTCAATCCTGATTTAGCAATTTTAGATTCTTGTTTCCACCCAGAAACCCTAGTCTGGGATTCATATGCCCAGCCTAGTATATGAGTCCTAGTGTGCATTAAATTCAAGAACAATATTTTCAACATTTTAGAGCTTGTTTCAAGCTTCTATAGGTTTGTAGGTGCACCTTTGTACTTTTCAAGTTTTTTGTCCTAATTTACATTCATTTCTAGGTCATTTATTCAAGTCTTGCACATCATTAGGTTTGATCATTAGGTCTTGCATGGTACTTGTCTTTCCAAGCCCTAGTTTGGTGGTGAACCCTCTTTCAGTCTTTAATCACACCCTAGGACAACCTTTAGCAGATCTCTTTCCTTCATCCCATCTTTGGATTGAGGTCTCTAGGATTTCCTTGAATGGAACTTGAAGGAAATAGGTCTATGACCCCAACACACATTATTTTGTGTTCCACCTCCCAAAAGGTCAAACACCTTTTTTTTTTGTTTCACAAGAATTAAAATATGATTTTACAATCCTTGGGCCTTGGGTCTACACTTCTAATTCCCCCAAGTTCCACTGTTGTAAAACCAAAATAAATTTGGAATCTGAGTTTCTATATCTTGACAACAAAGGTGATAACTTTTATAACTTTTTGTAACTTTGACAACTTCTCCAATTTTTCTTTTCAAGAGGTCTTCAATCCTTCTTCAACCTAAGATCTGCAACACAAACACAAGAGGGATTTTTTTTTTTTTTGGTGAATGGTGTTTTTCTTTGGTCAAACCATATTTTGGTAATTAAACCTTGAATTGAAATAATGAAACATGAAAAGGGGTGATGAATGAACAATGCTATGTTGCAACTCACCAAACCCTTGAATAAACCTTTTGAAGACTAAAATGTGGATCTTGATCTTGCATGAAATGGCTTCAATGGATGTGGATCATAATGCTTGAAGTATGACTTGAATGCTTTTTTGGATCTTTGAAACCTACATCACAATGCTAGCTCCAAAATAATGCATGATTGCAAGAGACTTTGACATGATGCTTGAGATCTTGATTGCTACAATAAATCACTAATAATTTTTCTCGTGTTTGCCTTTGATCATAATCTTTGTTGTTGTAAACTTGAATAGATGCTCTCATAAAAATGCTAGATGTTCATAGGTGAAGAAGGATTGAAATTGAAGATCTCAAAAGTGCAAAATTGTTAAAGTTTTCAAAGTTGTCAAGACCACAGAAACTCAGATCCCAAATTTATTTTTGACTTTTAGCAGTGGAACCTATGGGAAAAGGCATCTCAGATCCATCTCTAGAGGCTCCCAAAAATTGAAGAAAAGTTTTGTACAAGGACGTATTCACCCTTTCTGAACACTCAACAACATATTTTGATGGCGAGTACACATTGTCTTACCTCTCTCAGATCTGCTAAAAGTTTGATGTTTCTGCTAGAGTTATGCCTCATCTACATGATTTAGGTCTTACATTTCATATTTGAGTTCATTTACTATTTTATTTTTATCTCCCAAAAGTGTTATTCAGGTAGATTTTACCCCATCCTCAATCATAAGGAAATTTGCGAGATCTCCAATTGGGTTGACTCACCTAGGGTTGAAATTCAATCCTACCATTGGGGGATCTCATTTCCTAATGAAATAGGAGAAAGATAGGTTCATTACATCCCATTTTGCCAATTCTTTTTTTAGTAAATTATTGGTGAACCCCTTTGATAAACCCATTTTTCACCATTTGATATATAATTTAATCATTTATATAGTTAGGAAATTTGAAAATATGAGACAATTTTATGGTGAAAGAAAATAGTTTATGTCTAACTTTTTCATATCAGCTTACAATTTTCACATTGCTTAGCTCAACAAACAAATCATGTGAATGTAGAAGAAAGGAGATTTATGATTCTGCTCTTAAGGTCCATTTAATATCTTTGGGAAATTGAACAAATTGATTTCAAAATGAAACAGCTGTACCCAACAGTTTTTATGTTGTCAAATGACAGAACAACCATAGCCAAGACTAATTCAATCACAAGGGGAAGTGCTGGGTGCTGCAGGCGTTTCAAACCAACCTTATTTATCACTACATGATTTGACAAATACATTGAAGCCTTAATATGATCGAATTGTAACTTTGAATTTGAAAGTATAAGTGATTCCATCAAATTTATCAATGTTAACTACAACATGCCCATGACCATATCTGAATCGTTGGGTTCCCCCAACAACAGCGAGCTTCCTGTACTTCAAAAGAGTTCGAATTGTCCCACTGATGAGGAAGGTGTCTCCATTGTTAAAGATAGCAGAGGCAGCCAGATGAAAATTGAAGCCAGTAAGAGCTGAATTGACCTCCAGGCCTTTAAGCCTTCCAATCACTTTGGAAGTGTGCTTTGGACCTTGGGTAATAGGATCGTCAATAACAAACAACGTTCCAAAGGATCCAGTATTTGAAGTTGTTCCATTCACTCCTGCATTAACAAATACGCTTAAATGGGGTCCCCTCGTCGTTTCCTGCACGTAAAACAACAGTTTCTCTTCTTTGGAATGTCTTCTTCTGTCTGCTGAAGCAGCCGTACGGCAACATATCACAAGGAACAGGCGACTATAGAACAAAAGAGAAATTGAAGACTTTGATGCCATTTCAGATTGGGCTTAACTGAAGACTTTGATACGAAAGGAAGCTGAAGACTTTGGGCATACTAATGGCTGTCATATATCATGGATACAGATTGATTTGCAGCGTGGAAACGGTCAGCCATATCTGAAATTCAAGCAAAAGTTGCGTGTGTGAGAATTACAAGAGCTGGCGGGCCAAAGTTTCACTTTAGAGACCCGAGTCTCCCGTGATTAAATCATATTTTAGTTTACTCTTGACTTAGAGATTTTAAAGGTCGTTTCACAGTAGCAAACGAATGAGTAAGCCGCGGATTCGTTAAAAAGTTGCTGGAGAGAGGAAATCAGTATATTTCCAAGAGTATTGTCTTTTATGAGGAATCATTACGCAGGAATCGTTCTGAAATTGTTTTCTGTGTTGACTTTCCCGTTGTAATCGAGGAGTAAACGATAGATGCGACTGCTTGCTACTACATGTCTTCGTCATTGATGCTCTTTATTTGTCTTTCAATGCAACAATAACGATGTTAAAGGTCTGGATTTGTTAAAAAATTAATAGTAGTTAGGTGTTTTAGAGTGGAAGTAAGGTGTATATAATTATTAGTATAGATATTTTAAATATATCTGTTTAAAAGTTGAAAAAAAAATCATTTTCTAGTTATTAGTTTTTTTTAGATAGTAGGGATCCGCCCCCTATAAACTGTAGTGCGCTGGTAAACTTTTGGTAAACTTTTTCAATGTGTCTAGCGATGTTGGCACGACACGCCCTCCGATACCACAAGGACTGTGGGGAGACTAGACCTCATGACCTCTCACCTGCAATAGGATGCTTTAGCCAATCAAACTAGGCACACTGCCCCTAAACATCATCTTATAATTATTTTAAATACTCAAAGTTATTTTATTTTATTTTGGAACTATTTTTGATGAATAAGTATCTTATTTATTATTTTAAAAATAGTTTTTCATTTTTCTATTTATTTTTAATGAATTTTTTTTCTAGATTATCGTTTATATAAAAATAATATTATACATTCATAAGAAAAAAGTGGGTTGATATGAAATCACACTCTTCAAGTTCAAATGGGGTTAACATAAATGTAGAGATAAAAATTATTTAGATATGATGGTATAGTTTGATTGGTATAAATGTTCTATAAACAACTTATATGCAATATTTAAGAGGAAGATCGTTAACAGAAAATAGAAATTAGAAAGAGAAAGCCCCTAACAATATCATATAATACTGTGCTCCAAAGATTCAATTGAAACATCATTTTTTCAAAGGAAAAAAATCTAGTAATGATAAAAAAAATTGTCGATACTATGTAGGATTCAATTAAAAATTGAATACAAACTTAGAATTAGGTGGCTATAGAAGATTAAAAAGCTACATGTAAACCAATAGATCATGTAGAATGCTAAATTTAGCTAAAATCAAATATGAGAGTATCCAGAGAGATTTATATGAATTTAATTATTTAGTGATAGAAAATATGTACATTATATAGTCTTATAGCTTCTAAAATGAATGAGGACAAGGATTTAAGGCATAAAACCAAAAAATTATGGATTTATTTTACTAAGTTATCAAATATAAGAGGATATGAAAAAAGAATAATCCCATAAGAGAAGGAAATTGCATGTGGGAGAATTTATCCTACCCAAGTAAGTGATACCATGCCTATGTAAAATTAAATAAGGTATAATTAAATAATTAATAAAATATTGATTCTAGTCATTTTCATAGTATAATATAGTTTTTAAGTAGCGAGAAGATACATGAATTTAGATATGCTTCACATAATGTCTCTCTATATTGAGAGAGTTTTACTGATATCTATTTCTTGAAGACAATAATTTATGTGGGAAATATAGGAAATAATTTAGAGGTGGAAGATATAATGTTTGTTGTTGACATTAGAGGATTTAACTTCAAAAAATATTCTCCCTCGGATTAACATAATTAAATATTTGATCCAATGCTATAATATTGAAGGATATAGATCAAGATGTTGTAAGATGTTCAAGTATTATTCAAGTGGTTGGTGTGGTCTTTTAGCTATTTGTTATCCTCTAAAATCCATCATCAAGTTTGATGACAAAAATATGAAATATAGGTGCATTAATAATGCTACATATGTGTGAGTGCAACATCATGATGGAAAAAACAACACGCTTAAGTGGAAAATAAACTTATAAGAAATATACAAAGTAACTTCACTTGAAAATTAAATGAGTTATCTATATAATCTAGGAGAAGTTACTAATAAAATTTGTAGGAAATTGAATGAGCTTATAGGCTACTATTTTTTGAATTTTTTAAATTAAATTGGTAATAATAGAATATTTCAATGTGACACTAGTAAGATATAGAAAAAAAAAGGTAGGTCTCATTTTGGCCAATCCAAGTATAAGGAAAGTTTTAATTTTCATTTAAAGTTGAGATAAATGTAAAGTAAGTATGAGTGGATGTGATATATTTTTTATGATTTTCTCTATATAAAAAATTATTTGTTAATTTTTAATTGTGAATTTATAAAAAAATTGAATTTTATTTGACCAATATAACTCGATATAATTATTTTTTTTATAACCTATAACATCTGAATCCAAGAGTGTGACAAATTATTTAGATTTGAAAATGCATAAAAAAATTGAAAATTAAGAACATTTTTCAATGTGTATATCTATCAAGATTTAAAACATATAAATAAAAGAATCAATAATGGCTACATATAAATACTATAATGAGGAATAAATTATTCCTTTAGAATCCCAACAATTTTGTCTACGAAACTATTTTATTATATTAAAAACGGTTAAAAAAATTATCGATTTCAAGGAAAATGTTGTGAAAAATGTTAAGATAACTATAAACATGAGAATTTATGCATTTTAAAAAAAAAATTAAAGCCTTTAAACTGTCTTAATTAAAGATAATCCCAAATATTTCTTTAGAGAAAATCCAAATTTGATATAAAAATATTAACATTTTTTCTATCTAAATTTTAATCTAAATCCAAATGTTAATATTTTTCCATCTATAATTTGTTTTTATTGTCATTAGTCAACCTTCATGATCTTGCACTCACCCATGTATTAACTTGCATGAATTTTCCAATAAAAACCCTCAATAAAAGCAATCAAGATTACAACTTGTTCTTTAAAGGTAATTTGTATAGTATTGATGGTGGTGTTCTGTGTGTTATTCTATGATCATTATACTAACCATGTGAACATTGCATTCCACTTTGTACACTCTTAGAGATAGGCTGATGCATTTTTTTATCATGTATTGAATCCATCAAAGTTTAGACCATCTTATTGATGTTGTTGTTGTGTTTGTTGTTCTATGATCCTTATACTAACCATGTGAATATTACATTCCACTTTGTGTATTTTTATCATGTATGAAATCCATCAAAATTTAGACTAGTATTATTAATACTCTGGATTTCATTGTTAACCAATTATAATAAATTTGATAGCTCCCTTTCATGCATAATAGAGGTAACTTATTTCCTACTTTACCCTTTCTCTTTGTTTATGATTTTTTTTATTGTGATTTCTTTAAGATTAGGAGGAACTATGCTAATATTGATAATAATTTATAATCATTGAAAGTTATCTTGAGACATTTATAATGATAGTTTCATGAATCTTACAAAATATAATTGTAGATTCTATGCTACGAACTATGAACATAATCTTTACTTGTATTGCAAAAACTAAGTGTTCTAATAGATTCTTATTGTCTATCAAAAGGTGGAGTTACTGTCGATCCTTGGAGTTAGCTCACTCGGTCTCAGCTGTTGCTTTAGCTAGTCCAAATCATGAATCTAATTCTTGATTTACCCACGATGAGGATGACGGTGGATTACACATTGCTCAAAAGATTATAAGAAAACTCGTCCTTAAAAAACTTTTTAAGCTCCATGTCACTGGAGTAAACTGTCATTCCTCTAAATAAAATAAAATTCGAGTTACTATTGCTAAAGAGCTTAAATGCCAGGTATGTTGTGGTCGACGTACGGATCCTCTATGTAGCCATGGGTCCCACGTAAATGCCTGAATACATTCAACCGTAACAGACAGACATTTTACGCTGAGCTACTACTCTCGAGATCTCCATAAGAATTACAGAACGAAAATAAAAAACTGATTGCTCACGGCCAGTTTGCATTAATTTTAACAGAAATGAAACTATGTTTCAGATTGTTTACGGGAAAGAAATCCACCGTTTTTATTGCTTACAATCTGACCGAATCTACTAGAAAAAAACTGTAGCATTGAACTTAAAAGTAATATTAGGCCCAGAGATTGTTACTACTTCAACGGACGCATACCCACGAGCATATTTCAATTTTCCAGTTCCTCCAATTACAGCCAGCTCCCTTTTGGGAAGGCGAAATCTATATGCTCCTCGCATCTCAATGGTGCTGCCTTTGTATCTCCCTGTCAGAAAGATAGAAGTTGTACGATGATGAAAATTGTTCTGGTTAACATCTGAACTGGCTTCTATTCCTTGAATTCTTCCGAGAAACTTGGAGGAAGAATGAGGCCCAAGTGTTAATCGGTGATCTAATATGTGCACAGTTCCAAAGGCTATCAGATTTGAAGACGATCCATTCAATCCTGCAACTATGACGGAGTTACAATTGAGTCCTTCAGTGATTTCGTGAGCGTAATACACAAAATTCTCTCTCTTCGCAGCAGCAAAATCGCAGTAAGAACACAGTATGACGAGAACTAGCAAAACGGAGGATACCACCATAGATTTTGAAGCCATTGTGATCACTATTAGAAGCTTCAATTTCAAATGAAATGGCTCTCGACCTTAGCACAGAGAGAGCATAATGGTAAATTAATTATCATCATCAAAGATATATTGATTAAAAATCAAATAACAAAATTATAATAGATTATTAGGATTGGTAATTTAATAGTAGAATGTTCCAAATGAGTTACATCTTGATGGAAGATAGATTGATCATAGAAATAATAGAACATTCCAACAACAAATAAAAAATCTTAGATTCTACTTTTAACTAATCTACAAATATTTTAATAAATATGCAGTCAAACCATACTATTTATCTTTGTAAAAGGACGCTTTAATGGACCATTTTTATGCCGAAGGCATGTCACTCTTTGAGCTTTCCAAGCTCATTTTTACCGTCGATGGTTGGAAAGCACAGAGGCTCTCGGCAAGGTTCTCCATCTATCTACAGCCGTTGATCCTTTCACTGGCAAGGTAGGTTGCGTTTAATGTAATGGCACTGCTACGCAATAACTATCGCCGCCTTCCTTCCTCTCCATACGGGAGTTATGTCCACAAAATATCTGTGTTTAATGTCGCATTAAATCTCCTTCCAAATATCTGCCCTATTAATATCTGCCTAAGTTTTGTTACCCTCTTTTTTATCAGCGACATCAAGAGATATTTGTGCAGAATCGTGAGGTAAGTCGAATTTCTGTTGCCGTTAATGGTTTCCAGTCCATTTTTTACTCCTTCCGCCACTAATGCTTTATGCCCCTTAACTGTGAATAGATTGAAGCAGCAAGCAGCAATAGTAGACAACTTGGGGTTTCTTGAAAATTTCTTGCGACCTCTGCCCATTTTCTCCCGTTGGCATCATTGACAGGTCGACACAATTGGCACAAAATCTGTAGGTAAGTCACTTCCGGTTTATTGTATTCTTTAAACCTGTGCATTGCAGAAACGATTTGTATCTGCTTCAAATTTTCTAGGGATTTTTTTTTTAAATCGTGCCTATCCTGTCATCGCTAGAATGTCTTTCCTGGTAGACATCATAGAATGATGACGTCTAGGTTGAGTGTTGAGATTTTCTGAGTTAGTTGTAAAGCCCTGCTTTTGGGCTGCATTCCTATTGCAAGTGTTGTTGTTTGAACCTCTGATTTGATGTACAACCCTGTCATTAGGCTGTGTACCTGAAACAAATTGTAATGTGAGCTTTGAATATTATTTTCTAAGTCTTATTAATCCTTGCTACTGTTGAATTGGTTTTGTTTGTGGTCCTGCTTGGGTCAGTTACCTTTCACTGGGCGGCAAGTAAAATGAAAAATCTAGATGGTAGCAAACAACCACCAACTCAAAATTCAAACCAGTATCAGAACTCAAGCTACTCAATTTCCTGTAAGTAATAGATAAATTGGTATACAATTGAAACAAGAACTTGACTAATCCCTAACAGAATTATTCATGAATTTAGACTCCAAACTAGTATGAGAACCCAGCTTCTTTTTTTGCTCGAGGTATTGGTGTCAAATCAAAATATTTAGTAATTACTATGGGGTTGAGAACCAAATGATATAACAGACCAATCTAATTCATCAACTCTAATCCTCCAACATAAGATGACTAGTCTTTGTCATACATGGGACAGAGATCTGCTTATATAATGCAATAGCTTCATTACATAGACAATAGGAGAGACTGTCCCTATATCCATTATTCAAAACATGCATTCTCAAAGTCAGGGTTTGGGCTTACTCACCCTCTTATCAGTAGCCTGTTATAAGCATTTTGCAAGTCTTCCAGCTAGACTGCATAAGCAATCTGCTTTAGCCATTCTATAGAGTCCACACCAACAATATTACATGATGAATTTTATAGAGAGTCCAAAGTAGAATTAAGAATTGTATGCTCTGAAACTGTCTTAACTAAATTCTGCCCCACAGGTTCTCCGAACTTCATTATTTACTTGTAATTTCTCTCCAACAGATATCTGGTTTCGAGGCCCAAGAAAATCACCACAGCATGAGTAAGCCTAAGAAAGTAGCACATTCTAAAATATTAAATGCCCATAAAACAACAGTCATTGAGTCATGAGTAGCCATTCTTCCGTAGCTATGTTTCTTCTCCAAAATTAATGATTTTCTGCTTTTCTGGCCATATCAAATGTCTTACATCTATAGCAGTCACATTGTGACTTTTCATCATGCCTCATGACATTTTGTATAAGTAAAATAGTAAAATTGACAATACATCCAGAATACATGGTGGAATGCACACTTCACAATATAGATCTTTTTTCCAAAAACTTGATAGAGTAATTGTTTTTTTGTATAAAAACTACTAAGAACCACCAACACACTAAAATGATAAGTACTCTAACAGAATACTCATCTCTATCTTGAATCAATAACAAAAATCTACTCCTTAAGCATGACAAAACAGAGTGCCAATGTGTTTGGCTCAAATCAAACACCTAAATGCATTCAGCACACGCATGAAACATGGATCCGTTAATTAAAGTATTTGGCTTCATTTTCATATTTCATGTCGAAATAAAACACACATAAGCCTAATGTCCAATGTCCAAAATAAGCATATTCTGAGGGACACCATGGAAGCCCCAAAATTATTCAAAATACAAATGGTAAGCTTCTGTTGACAAGGTAGAGGAGGTGAATATTACAGACCTCTTTGGAAGCCATGTTGTACTGTAAGAAAAACAACAAATAAGGATTCCATTAAAATTATTGTAAATAGATGGGCAAGCAGATAATAAGTTTAAGTGATTTTCTCACCACCATACCTAAATGTGGAAATCTTATTTTCAGGTTGCAGCTTGCAAAATTGGAGTAGTCAAAGGTCAATACCAGTGAGGAAGAGTTTGGAGGAGCCGAAACACAACTGAAACAATCAAATGGGGAAATAAAAATTGCACATTTTCTAGTTTGATAATGCATTTAGTCCAATATTTTCAAATTCTAAATAATATTCATCTTCCAGTTTGATAATGCATTTTGTCATTTTAATGTTATATACCAACTACAATAACTAGCTGATAAAACTAATCAAATTCTAACAATAAACTGAATGTACAATGAATAATTTTATGTTCAAATTAGATCTGTCAAGAACACAAAGGACCATCATATCATTTGACTTACTATTATTTAGGATCCCATTTACTATAGTGACTTGTCAAATGAAGATCTGAATTTCTTGAAGTAGTTTACCTTATTTGAGAGAATATGCTTCCCATCCTCACCTTATTTATGGTAGTTTCAGATTCAAACTTTAAATGTGAATTTCTAAATTTTGAATATAGAAAACTCATCTTACAGATTTATAAAGCAGTCATGATGTTCATATTTTAAAGTTTTTTGTCCACATTCTAAACAGAAGGATATGATTTGCAAAAAAAATCAGACAAAAACTCTCCCTAATTGACCTTCCACAACTCTTCAGCGTACCTATTGCACACCAAGGTGCCATTGCTAGTTATATATGTGCAGATATCCCTTCACTCAGTAATAAAACAGAAAATTTGCAGATATAAGAGGATAATATTGAAAACCACGTTGTTGGACTTCTTTAGTCGTATGCATAGCTCAGTCTAATCTATACCACCACCTCTTCTGAATACTCCATTAAAGAAAGCTTGTTTCATTGCACCAGCTTACATCATCTCTTATCTCTTTACAAGTAGACATAAATGGTTTGGATTGTTATTTGATTGTTTGACTTTTTATGTAATCATTTTCTTTTTTAAATTTCTTGAGTAGGAGGATGATTGACTTTGTTTCATTTAAATTTGATTTTCTTTTCATGGAGGGTTGAACGTGCCTTGTGGCCCACTACAATCTTTTAGCGAGGAAAAAATGTATAAATTTTTTTCTAGTGGCTATTTAATTAGTCATTGGTTTCTAGAAACTAAAAATTACAGATGATTCCTTTGTCTGTCTTTATTTAGACTAATATTGATAATTTACTTATCACTCAAGATGTGAAATTTATTATTAATATTTTTAGAACATTGTTGAACATTATCTGTCATGTAGACAAGGAGAAAGTTGGCGAGGGGTGTAAATAGTAAAAGTCTTGATTCTATTTTTTAAATGAATTTAGTATATTTTTACTTCAAAATCTATTAATTAGTTATTATTTTAATTTTTTGTAGTCAAAACAAGTTTCTATAATAGTTGAGTTTTACTGATGGTATAAATATTTATGTAAGATAAATGTCTCACATAGTTATATAATATGGAAAGTCTTGTAAATGTGGATTAGGACTTTGAGTCAATGTGTAGAGTTATAAGGTTGAATCATCTATTCTACTTTAGTCTATTTGAGAGGGAAAATTGGAGAAAAGCAGAAGGAAATAATAAAAAAATAAACGTCTATGCCTAATATATTTTCCTTTACAACTTCAAAAAAGATTTACAACCTATGTTAGAATAGTCAATAGAAATAAGAACAATAAGACACATAATTATTTGACAAATTTATACACATTTTCAGGATCTAGTACTAAAAAATAATAACCTCATGGATTAGCAGCTCTAGTAGTATTGAATTTTAACATATAATACAAGACTACTAGCTCTAGGACCATTGCAAGAGTTGGTAAAGAATGCTCAATACCATGCAAGATTTGGTTGAAGATTGTAGCCACCCAAGATCTCAAAACTTATATAAAATTGCAAGAGTAATCAACTATGAGAGAATAATGTTATTCTATTAAAGGGTGCAAATGATAGATTGTAATTGATTGATTCATAAATGATAGCCCCTTGGTTGTATAGCCAACATAAGATATATGATTAGATAAGATCACGACAAGTTTCATAATCTTATGTCATGAAACAACTAATATTAAATGACCTAAGAGACAAAAAGTAAATGGCATAAGATAAGATAAGATCTAATGCAAATTAAGACTTCTAAAAATATTCCTAAGACCTAAGTAAACTTAACATGTGAATATGACCCGCTAGGTCAACTAGTTAGGTAAAACACGATATTCATGCAATGATAATGATGAGTCCCAACTATTAGGCCATTTTAGGTACCTATATACAAATGCAATCTCTCACAAATGGATAAAATGATAAAACCAAGTGGGACAAAACTACTCCTCTAAAGAGAGAAAATAAATAATGCTCTCATTCTCTCATTAGAGAATAAAAAGGATAAAAACCCATGCAAGTAATAAGAACCCCCATAAGATAAGAAGATAGAATATGTAGCACCCCTCAATATAGAGTTTCCTACAATGATGGTAGATGCTCGACATTGAATGCTGAAGATGATCCAATCTTGTCAAATAACATTCATCCCCTTAGGAAGAAAAAAATAGTATGGAGGATTTCTTCCCATTCTTGAAAGGAAGATGAGGGAAGAAGGATGAAGTTTGATTTCTCTAAATTCTACTCAAGTGTCTCCATGCTAATACCAAAAGTTGTCACAATCAAACATTATAGGTCACACTATAGAAGATGAAAGTCTAAAATATCCCAAAAATAGATGTAGAACATAATTTGAAGAAAAATATGATTTCTCTAAATGATTATCAGTGATATGAAGAGTCTCATGCGGTCTTTTGCTAACAAGTTAGTCCTCATCAAACAACAACAAGCGACACCTCTAAAGCAAGCCACTCAGACCTATCAGGGGGAAAGGTCATCCTATCAACAAAACACGTACCAAGGACCCTTAAAAAGAGGAGGTAAAAAATGATGTTTGCAAACTAGATAGTTCCAATCAGTATGCCACTATAAACAGTCAAGGATAGCCAGAGTAAAGAATTAATCCTAGGATAGAATAACCCGGTGGAAGACAAAAATGTATGGTGCTTCCCATGCAGTGATAATCACATACCTCAAAATTGCCTGAGGGGAAATCTGTAGTGCAAAAGATACCAGAACAAAGAAACAAGGGCGTCCTCCTGAATACGAAAGAATATCAGTCTCCTAAAATGGAAAATTCCTACTTTAGAGCACAAATGCAAGGAATGTCTTTAGAACAAGAGCTGGATATTGCATCAGACCAAGCGCTATTTTCATGGATGGAGAAAGAGGATGTAGTATTCATGAATGATGCTCCAATGAATAGTGAAGGATGCATTGAAGAAGGAAGAACAAATACTGTAGATGGATGCAACTCCCCTATGCGATCAAAATAAAGATGAAGAGCTCGCATCAGACCCTTAATCTTTGAAAGTCAGAACTTATGTGAAAGGAAATGCAAAAGCAAAAGAGTTAAGCAAGCCAAAGCCTGCACCTTTCTTTTTGACACTTATTGTCAGAGATAAGCTTTTGCATAATAGCATGATTGATTCAAGAGATAGTACAATGGTCATGCCTAAACAAGTGGTTGATGCCCTGAAACTTAAGTATGAGCCCCTTGAGAAGGGAATCATGCAATTGGATAAGAAGAAGGTTTTGATCTTTGGATACATTAAAGATTTGTCTTTAACCATCTTCTTGTGTCCAATCCTCATGGTCGTATAAAAAATAGTGGTGATAGACATTCCCTCGGTATTCAGAATGTGTTTTTTAAGAGATTTCATGGCAAAGCTTGGTAGATATTTAGTGCTTGATTGGTGTGACTTGATATTAAGGACCAAGCATGGGGTGAAGATAAAAATATTGTCTGAATCTTTGCATCCAAAACACATAGCAGACAATGCAGTCCTATGCTTTGAAGCAACACATACCACTTTCTCACAAAGGGAAAAGTACTATGTAGAGATGCTAGAAGATGAAGAAGATAGAATGATTAGACCCCTGAGGAGGAGTTCCTCAACCAATTTATCAACTTTGACCCATTTAGAAACTTTCATGCAATAGGACTAGGCACCTATGTGATCTTCGATGACAATCAAGTCTTTCCAAAATTGACAAAGGATCATGAGGATTATAATGATCTGGGTGACAACCATCTATGGACATTATATTTTGATGGCACCAAATGCGAAGCTGGTTCCGGAGTAGGTGTCTGACTAGTGTCCCCGACGGGGTTAGAAACCCTCAAGGCTTTTCATTTCCAATTCTGATACTTGAACAATGATGTAGAATATGAAGCCTTGGTTCATGGTTAGATTCTTGTAGAATGAATGGGTGTGAAGAGAATGCAAGTATTTAGAGATTCAGAGTTAGTTGTGAGCTAGGTCAGTGAGTAAGTGGCTGCGAAGAATATAAGAATGAAGTCATAGAAACATAAGATATGGGATCTAATTGAGAGCTATGAGGATTTTAACATTCAAGATATCCCACACTCCCAAAATGAGGTTGTTGATTGAATGGATTTGATCGATTCATAGTCTAAACCGGTTTTTAATTCAATAACGAAGTAGAATGTAGTGTAGATCATCGTCTAACTAGAAATTCCCAAAAATGATCAAAACTAGAAAGTATTTGAGGATGATATACAGATTGTTTCCTTTCTACAAAAATTAGGAAAAGCTTCCAACCATTTGTAGCTTGGAACAAAATCTCCCAAAGGGCAAGTGATCTAGGTAAAAGTTAATAAGCTTCCTTGAGGTTTAATCTCTCTTGAAAATCATTTTGACTGCGAGGATGCAAGAAATAGTAAACAAAGGTTCATTTTGGATGTGAAGGATTATGAAGAGATTGATGTTAGAAATGGTAGAAAGTTAAACGTCGGAAGGGATATTCCACAGAAGGATAAGGAGAAACTAAAGGATCTATGTTCTAGATATGAAGAGGTTGTAGCTTGGACCTATAATGATCTTAGAGGGTATGATTTGAGCATAATTTAGCATACTATTGACTTGACCAAGGGTTCAAAGCCCATCCGACAAAAATAAAGGCCGGTCAATCTGAAGGTCAAAGTGTTGATGGCACAAGAGCTCAAAAAATTAATTGAATCAAGGATCATATATCCGATTAAGCATTCCACCTAGGTGTCTAATCTGGTATCAGTTTAGAAAAGGAATGGTGATATTAGGTTCTGTGTGGATTTCAAAGATTTGAATAAAGCCTCACTAAAAGACCACTACCCTTTTCCATCAATGGAGTAGATCCTACAGACTATGGCCAGATCAAAGATGTTTTCATTGCTCGATGGTTTCTCAGGTTATAACCAAGTATATGTAAAGGAAGGTGACCAATATAAAACAACGTTCACTACTAAGTGGGGAATTTTCGCATACTCAAAGATTCCCTTTGGACTTTGAAATGCTGATGCAACTTTTCAACAAGCAATAGATATCACTTTCAGAGGATTAATTAATTAGATTATTTTAATATATCTAGATGACCTAACAGCCTTTTCAAAATCAAAGGATGATCACATTGATTATTTGGAAAAGGTTTTCTAGAAATTTCAACGGTTTGAGATTTCCTTGAATCCCAAAAAAATGTGTTTTCGAAGTGCCCCAAGGCAAGCTACTTGGTTTTGTGGTATTGAAGGAGGGAATAGCGATAGACCCCAAAAGGGTGAGATCTATAATGGAGTTGCCCATACTAGTAAATTAGAAAGGGTTGCAGTCTTTTCTAGGGAAGATCAATTTTGTTAGCTGGTTCATTTTAGATTTCATAGGCATCGCGAGACCTATCATGTTGATGCTCAAAAAGAACCTAATGTTCAAATGGACCCTCGAAGGAAAAGTAGCTTTCTAGTGGATAAAGGTAGCCATCTTCACCACCCTGATGTAGGCTAAACTGGAATTTTCCAAGGATTTTCTACTCTATGTCTACAATAGCCAACATAGCATAGCTTCGGTACTCACTTAGAAGGATGAAGGAAATAATGGAGAGAATCCCATTGCATTTAACTCAAGAACTCTTAAAGCATATGAATCCAAGTATAACATTGTTGAAAAGTAGGTTTTTTCTATTGTTAAAAGCCTAAAGAAGTTTTGACACCTGGTATCGACCAACATAATCACCATTCTCATCACACATCCCAATGTGTAGGAGTATATCACTAAGGGAAAAATAACTGAAAAAGAGGTGCAACTAGATCACTAAGATCCTAGAATAGGATGTGCATATTAAACCAACCAAGCTAGTTTGGAGAAGAGGTCTATGAGAATATCTTGCACAAGAATCAAGTTCCTTAGCTAAGAAGGAGATCGATCAAGTCTACACAAATCAATTCAAGTTAGATGAGTCCTAGGTGACAGATCAAACACAATATATGAAAAAAGGGTAGTACCTGGCCAACCTTCTACCTCACAAAGGTGATACTATTGAATACAAGGCACCAGGTATGTACTAATTGAAGGTATCTTATTCAAAAGGAATTATGACGAAATCCTACTTCGATGCTTGAATAAGCCATAGACGAAAGTAGTTCTTAATGAATTTCATAACAGTCCTAAAGGTGGACATTTCTCTGCCAAGAACACTACTTTGAAGATAATGCAAGCAAGATATTATTGGCCCTCTATGTTTTATAAAGTGCACCATTTAGTGAAAAAGTGTACTCAGTGCCAATATTTTGTTAGCAAAAGAAATAATTTTTCCTTACCCTTGAGCCCAATTGTAACTGAGGAACCCTTTGGTCAATGGGGTTTGGATTTCGTCAGGATGATAAATCCTACTTTTAGTGTTGTCCATAAGTGGATCCTTATAGCAACTGACTAATTCACAAGGTGGATGGAGGTCGTTGCCCTAAAAAATGCTACAGAAGGCAAGATCGTTAACTTCCTTGAAGAGATGGTAACAAGATTTGGTTCACCAAAAATCATCATATCTGACAACACACGAGCTTTTGTGGGTTCATGAATGTCATATTTCACTCTCAAATACATGGGGCTTACCTTAAAACTTCATCAAATTACCACCCACAAAGAAATGGGTTAGCGAAGTCGACCAACAAAAACCTAATTAGGTTAATAAAGTGCATTAGGTCATAATGACAAAAGGATTGGCACAAGGACTTGTGAGCCACTCTGTAGGCTGATTGGATTACACCCAAGTAGATCTTGAAGGCATTCCCTTATGAACTAGTATACGAGAAAGAGGTAATTTTACCTATTTCCATAGAAATCCCTGCCTTGCAACTGTTAAAAGCCCTGAAGGTTGAATAAAGTGGTGAAATGGAAGTAAGGTTGGCAGAACTCCTAAACCTTGAGGCAGATAGAGAAAAAGCTTATGAAGCCATGATTGGTCACCAACAGACAGTAAAAAATGGTTTGACAAAAAGACCTCCAACCTAGATTTTAGGGAAGGAAGCTTGGTACTAAATTATGATGAGCGCATTGCAAAACTGAGACAACATACAAAATTTGAAGCGCTATGGAAGGGGCCCTTCTATATTAGCGCATGCAAGGAAAAAAATGCGTATGAGCTAGATGATATGGAAGGTAACGTTCTGGATATATTGGTGAACAATATTTACCTAAAATTGTTCCATTAAAATGTACAAGTTCTTTAAAAAAATTCACACTTATGTACCATATGTAATTTTTTTTGTAAAATACAAATTAATTTTGAGAATAAAGCCATGAGAACAACACTAGAAAAAATAGAAAAGGTACTATATTATATTCATTGAAAAAATAAAAAAATTGTACGAGCCCGAAGCTTTGAGAGAAGTTGATGCTTCTTTTGAAAACCCAAAAAGAGCTATACTGTGAAAAGGAAAAAAGAGAGGCATCAAGCAAAAAATAGTGAGATGAATTCATAAGCCTTCAACCATCGCTAAGCATTTAAAAGTGGCTCTTCATCATTTTCTTCTTCTTCTTTGACAAGGTGAAAATGGGGTCAAAACAACACACATAAGCCCAACACACCAATGACCTTAGTCCTTATTCTTGCAGCTGTACACCAAGAATTCAAAGTGCTTTTTCTAGTCAGTCCCACCAATGCGATCCATGCCAAACTCCCTCAGAAGGAAAGTGGCCGCAGGATGAAACAATAAGCGGTGCCTCTTGAGGTCCATGGTTCAAAAGTCAGTAAGAAAGGGTATCCAGACCATGTCCTCCCCATAATCGACATGCCTACGGAGGTCCATGGAATTTGGAATATTGACACCAGGGATGGCCACTTGAACAATTTCGTCAAGCCCATCCAAGTACAGAGAGTTGAACATGGAATGACACAACACAATTATCTAGGGCTCGGCGATGTCCATGTCGAGCAGGGAAGCCACAAAGCGAGAGATGACATTGAAGTTGCATCACAGTTGGTTTTCATCCTTTACATAGTCCTTGCCAAGGACCCACTTGAAGCCTGAAACAACAATGAAGTGATCATTCTGCTTCACCAGGTGCTTAATTCTGTCACTGGTAATTTCACCTACAAAAGAGTATTGTAGTCTTCGTGGAAGGAGTTGAATGGGAGTGCCTAGACTAGATGATATTATGGAAGTAAAAGATGAGGCTAGTGGAATGGGAGATAGTAGGAAAAGCTTGCTAAACTTGAAAAACTATTTTTCAAATGAATATTGTACAAAGTTGGCATAGCTATTTATAGAAAAGACATGCCGATGAACCCAACCAATGGAAAATCCATTTCTAGCTAGACAGTGACAGAGAAAATATCAAAGCAATCATAGGGCAAGAGGAAAATCATACGAGAAATCTGGAAAGAGGCATTGGGAGTAAATGCTCACGTAGGCTGATCGTTGCCATGTGTCCTTTGCCATCATCACCACCAACTAGCTTTCTTAAATGAAAATATGTTGATTAACACATTAAGTTCTAACAAATTAAATAAGCACATCTTTTAAAAGTACATTGCACTGCTTAAACATGCTTCTCATAGCTAAAAGCACACTTTCCAATGTGTTTGGATTATTTGTGAAAGAGGTGACACAAAGAATGTGCTATTTCTTTTCTCGTGGCGAATTTGGAATTCCCAAGGGATATAGATCCCAAATCCACACATATCGTCTTGATGGTGGGATTTAGTGGACCAGCGGTAATGATAGAGCCTTAACTGTCGGTACGTGCAAAATAATTAGTTGCACCCAAAAGCAGACTTCACTAAGTCGCAAAACAATAAGTGGTTGTTTCACTGAACAAACTCTCTTCAAATTCTTAGCACAACAATAGCGGAAGCATCAACATCTAGTAGAGAGGTTGGAGTCTCATCCAAAAGGCCAGGTTACACAAATATTTTTGAAAGGGATTAATTCACCAATGCCCCAACACTAGAAGAAGGACAGTTTGATTATACCAAATCAATGCATCCAAATGATCATGTTAGAAGAGAGGTGGTGCAAGATTTCATAAACAACAATTTTGACCCAAAATTGGCAACTAACCCTAAAATCCTTAAGGAAGGAGCATTACAAAGAATGATTAAACATGGATCAGCCGAAATTTTTGTATCATGGCTCTGTAATTATGGTTTACCACAATTCATATTTCCCACTGTACACTCATGCCTGGAGCTAGTAGATGCATGTGCTAAAAGATTCGACAAGGAGGCTGGGATTATTTTCAGCAATAGGATAAAGGTTACAATTAGACCAACAACCATATGAGATATGTTGTGTATCCCTACAACTTGGGATCCTGAGTGCTTTGACGAGGAAGCGATGGAAGGATTCTAGGAAACGAGAACCAAGAAGGTACAATTTTATGAGGATGAAACAAAGGAAAGGCTGGAGAGAGATCAATTTTGTTTTCCTCTTGCACGCAGAAAATTCAAATAGGATACACAGTCCATTTTCTCAATGCTAGCATAGATTTATGGTCTTGATGATGATGAAGAGTTCCATTCTTTTTAGATGGGCTTGGCTTTCATGTTTAAGAAGGAGAAAATTTAGAAGTATTTTGATTTTTCTGATGCGATAGTCGAAGGGATGCTAGAGCAACTGAGGACCTATGATACTAAGTGTAAATTTAGGTATTATTCTTTCTTGGTTCACTTGATCTTGCATCAAAATTCTAATTTTTTGGAGAGAGGTTTGTCATTATTTAGGTTCGGTGTAAAGGGTTTCTACTAGCTAATTTCAGTATGGACTCATGTGCTTTCAAGGACATGGGATTACTACTAGTTTGTGGATTATTTTATGAGGTCAATACTTCTAGACATGTTCCCACACCCTCCGGGCCACTTCTCTTTTGGGGTCTTGCAATGGATGAAGACTTCATAGACCCCGGTAGATTATTTCATAGGTGATGATTTCACTTTTATCATCTATTCCATGGTTTTGTCAAAGATTCTTTCAGACTCCCCAAATTTGTAATAGATAGGTTTTTTACTTTGGAGGCATTCCATCAGGAAACTATTGTTGACAACATCTATGGCGCCAGAAGGCACAAGATAGGGCTTTACCCAATTCCCTTTAATATTTCCAATAGTTAGGTAACACTAGTGAAGTGGAGGGTGCAGGTGAGCTTACAAAAAATTTGGCACTCTTGGGCTTGGTTCTTATTTGTGACACATGGGACTACAATCCAACAACGCACCTACCAACTTTGAAACATGAGAGTCAGGAGTATTTTGAGTTGAGGAAGAATCCAACCTAAGAAATGTTAGAAGTTTACGTTGACTTGGCCCACATACCATTCAAACAGACACCATGGCTAGACTTTTATGTCCAGACTGTGGAGTATCAGAAGAAGCTCTTGATGGTAAATCCCTTAGCACATAATTGAAATTCTTGGGGTGATTGGAGAGAAAGAAATTAGATTTTTGGAGGTTCTGACAAGAAATGAGATGCCCCAATGCCCTATTTAGAGATCTTCGACCACATGATGAGAGGTTCGACGAGGTTTATGACAAAGAGGCTGATATCGACAATAGTAATCTTGAGACTAATCATAAGATTGAACATGAGGAGCTTTCGTGCTATGCTTCCCAGCCTCAATAATCAAAGAAAAGAAAAAAATCAAGGCAAAAGGGCTCATAAGTCATGTCCTCCATCCATGCCCAAAACAAAGGAAAAAGAGCCTAATGGTCCCCAAGGAGGTCTGTTGTGGTTACTGAAGGCTAGGTTTCAATGGGATCGGCCGCCAAAAGATCAAAATGTACCAGTTCTAATCATACAAAGAGGAGACGAGTCCAAGATATAGGCAGACCTAGTGCATCAGTTAGAGGAGAAGAAGAAGTGGAGTCTACTCTACAAGTTTTTTTAGCTACCATGGCCCAAGTTTTTCTCCCTCTCTTCTCTCTACCTCTGCATCTCTAGTTACTCCTCCACCCCCATCTATGGAGAAGAGTTGTCTATCTGTAGACCCTGATCTTTTGGTCCTTAATGAACCCCTAACCATTTTCAACAATTAACCTTGTGAAGTAACCCAACACATCGAATGCGCATCATTTGCTTCAGCCACTATTGATTCTTTAATCACCCTATCAAGGGCCCCCATTGAAAGAGGTGAAAAATTCATGTTTCCCATTACTCCAAGTCCATCCAATTCTGATAAGATGTCTCTCCTTCCACCCACTTCCCTTTTCACCCCAATAGGTTTTCCCCTTGCTCAATCTCAATTTGGTATCTTGCAATTTTCTATGATAACACTCCCATTTTCCTCTCTGTAATCCTATATAGTCGAGGTTTCTCCTTCTGTCACCCTATTCGGTCTCCCTCCAAGTGCTACCATTGTTGCACAAAGCATTGACACCCCACAGAGTCTCCAAGTCCATTTCAATGCAACAAAGCAGGACCGATAGGAAAGAAAGCAAAAACTACAAATAAAAGTCATTGCACAAGTAGCTACTAAGAATATTGAAGCTTGCTTCAAAGAAGAACATAATTCTTTGCTAATTTCTACCGTGAAGTTGCTCATATCCAATCCCGAAGGAGAAATGGAGATGGAAGATTATGACATTAGAGCCATGGGTTTGGATTTAAATAAAACTCGCCCATGCAACAAGGTGGTTTTAGCTAAGGTCACCCAGAAAGTGGTATACATTGATTATGATAGGCTGGACAAGAGATTGAAGAAGTGTGAGGTAGAATTGATAAATGTAAGAGATATGATTAGCAGGCTGGAGATGGAGATCAAGGCCAAATATGTTGAGATAGCTCGCATAAGACAGATATAGCATTAACAAGGAGAAGCAACTAAGCTAATTGAGGAGGCCCAAAGTGAACAAATTCAACTGTATGTTGAGATTGAAAGGTTAAGAGTTGAGCTTGCTACTAAGCACTAGAAAAACACAGAGTATCGATCCACTCAAGAAAACATATAGAAAGCACTAGACGACGTCCAATCTCAGACCTCTGACAATCTACAAAAGGCCCAAGCAGAAACAGAAAGGTCACGACAAGAGAAACAGGAGATCGATCCCACTTTGCAGGCTCACGACCAAGAGGTCGGAAGGTTGAACTCTAAAATAAGAAATGCCCTTTGAGAGAAGAATCATATGGAGGAGAATATAAGAGCAAGAGAGGCTTAGTTCCACCAAGAGTTAACTATTGTACAAGGGTCTAGAACCCTCCCGTTATTGAAAAAGTTGATATCTATGCATTGGGAAAGGATCATAGTTGTAGTTTCCATTCTCAGGCTAGTCCTACTATTTTTAAGGGGTGCTCGGGAATTAAACAAAAAGGTTGGCCTAGTGGCAGACCAAATTTTGTAGACATATGATCCTCAAGTCGCAGAATCATAAAATCTATTTTCTAGATTGTTTATGGCCACTAATGAGGCTTTAAGAAGTGTAGGGATTCCAGATCAGAGGGCTGCCTCAAGAAAAGCAAGCGAATTCATCAACTACCACAAAGTCACATCAAAGAGCAAGGAACGTTAGGTAGTGTTGAATAAAAGGGTCGGCGAAATCAAAAAGTATTTCAATGTTCTACTTAACTTCGGTTTTCCTTCCCTTTTCTCACCAAATGGAGAAATGTTATCGGTTGACCAAATCACAGATGCAATTAGACGTAAGGTTTGGACTTCTACAGTTCACTCCTAGGATTAAGCTCGATGCCCACCACTGATGAAATCAAGAACAAGATCTTTCCCCTTTGTCGTCTCTATTCCAATCTTGGGGCTATTTCAACAAGATGGGGAGTTGTTTCTTTTACAGAAGTCTTTAAGTTAGATCAAGCATACGAGATCCTTCACACTCTCATTTGGCCCACTGATTTGGAATGGGAGGTACAACATTCTACCTTCCTCAAACTCCAAGAATTTATAGAGCTCTAGGTTTGTGCCTCTGCAAGTGAAGGCCCCCTGTGAGTCACCAGAACTATAAAGCAATTTTTCCCTTAATATTCTTTTGGTTTCAGGCTCTTATACATATTTTGGCTTCAGTATGAATCCGCACTTAAAGCAAAAAGTTGTTCCAAAAGGTGTGCAATGAGCCATGTGGTCGTTGTATGGCTTTTTTTTATTGTCTTCCTTTCGAGAGAAAGTCGGGGCACATGTTAGCTTGGCATAAATTTTCTCTAGGCCTATTTTCATAAATGTGAGATTCCCCGCTCACTCGACACATCATATCTTCACTTTGGGAAAGTTGCACTTTTCAGGAGTGATCTCTTTGGATGGAGTTTGTCAAAGCATGTTGGGTCTTTCTTGCTTTCGGGTTGGATCCTTCGAGTCATCACCATCAATCTATGTGATTGGTGGATCAAATTTTTCCAGGCTATTTTCTAGGATCTGATTGTTTTTAGATTGCAGTCTTTGCTATATATCTAAAGGACATTAATGAGGCAGTTGGGAATTAATGAGCAAGGATTGCTACAATCTAATCAAGATCTATGATCATATCATGAACTAATAAATGTAGGGATCTGGTAGTATTTTCTTTTGGAATGTTGGCAGTAGTTTTCTCTTTTTCATCTATAAATAGGAGGGAGAAACACAAAGAATGTTTTTCCAAAATTTCTTTTAGCTTTCCTTAGTTTTTAGAGATATTTTTAGAAGTTTAAAGTTTGTAGAACACTGCTATTCTCTAGCATGTTATATTTTTTTAACTCAAAATATCATCGGATTGGCATATGACCTTTGTTTTTAAGTTCATTTGATATTTAAGTACGATCTATTGGGAAGAAATCTTTGAAACAGTGCATATTATGGTCTTTGTGAAGTTTCCTTCTTAATGTTTTTGTTAATAATAAAAGAATTGTGTTAATCTTAATTTGGTAGTTCAAGTAGTTGATTTTCATGTTGAAGGCTTCTATGATATAATGATAACTTTCAGAAATTAGATTATGTCTATTAAAATTCTCCATTTTCTTAAAGGGTTGTTTTACCATATTATGTCATAAAAGGAGAGAGGGTTTCTGCAATTTCTAATTTTTTTTGTTAACTTTTGGAGCTTTTATAATTGATCGCACCTTAATGAGTGCTTTGCATGGGGAGATTTGAAAGACTGCATTATGCTTGTACTTAGCCTTTTTTGCTTGTTCTCTTACCAACAATGAAGGGTTGTGGCATTTTGTGTCGATTATATCATTCATAGGTAAAGAATTGAGTCTGAAATGTTGTAAAAGCTTTAGCGCATCACCATTTACATGTTTTATATTTACATTTCCTTCTTCCTTTTCTACCAACTCAAAGAAGAGCTAGCTTTCTATAAAAATACCGAAGGTATTTATTGAGGAGCAGATTGGCCCCCCACTCACTAAATTTCCCATAAGACTGTCGGAGAGGCGCAAGCTTTGATGATCAACATTATGTTTTTTGTGTCTCAGATGTTCAAAAGGTCTTTGTTGGATACCTACAAAGGCCTTGGTAGGAAACAAATTCTCTAATGAAATATCCTTCTTTTGCACATCTATGTGTCGTGCTACAAGAATATTAGTAGACAGTTGCACAGTTCAAGGGATCTTTCTCGCACTCTTGTTCTAAAGGTCGGTTTGTACTATTGGTGTTTGGTAAGAGCAAGGTTGTTGCAAATGTGGTCTCTATGTCTAACAATAAGAGCTTGAAGTGCAATAGGTGTTTTGTGAAGTTATTAGATTCTTACACTTCTATGTTGAAAACATTATTAAAAGATAAAGTCCTAACATTACTAGACCCTTGACCTCTTACTGAACCCTATCCTGCTTTGTATGATGAGCTTCAATTCTACCAGTACCACTGAATAAACAGACATAATACCAAAATATGCATGTGCATGCATCATGAGATCCAGAACTGCATCAATGATGGTACCATCTATCTTGATGAGAAGAAGAAGAATTATAATAAGTCTGTGGAAAAGGCTAATAACAAATTGCAAATCTATATGAATCTATTTTCATCTAATTCAGTAAACTTAATCTTTGAACCTTCTACTTCCAATAAGTTTTTTCCATTGGAGAACGTTAACATGGTCTCATTCACACATATTCCTCCCTCTCAGCCTACAAATGAATCACCGGGCATAATGTTTACCTCGCAGGATTTACCTATGAATAAAGAACCTTCTCCCTTGGGTATGTGCAGGATCATGATGGGCCAAAAAGTGGCGGTATGATGAGTATGTGTAGGGTATGTGGCTCACGAATTTTTTTAACCCAAAATTGATGAAATGAAAAGGGTTTTTAAAGGAGATTCTTAGATTTCCACCAATATAAATTATGCTTTACTTTGAATTTAATAAATGATTATTATTCATTTTCTATTTGAATTACGACTAAAGTTCTGATTGATAGGCTAATTGAAAAACATCTATAGCTTTCAAATGGTATCACATTTTTTGAATCTAAAACATGTGTCACATTCTATGCTTCACATACTATAAGATTAAAAAAAATAAAAATTAATGAAGTTTTGACCAAGTTAAGGTGGTCAGACATATGAGTTTTTTATATTTTTTAAAAGTTGTAATAAAAAATTCATAATTAATTATTTACTTGAAAAAAAAATACAAAAAAATATGCATCACATTGAGACATGAGTCCTCCACTTATATCTAAAATATTATTAAAAAATATTATCATTTTATTGTGGTTAGGGTGGTCAGACAGACACCTACTTCTTATTTTTCCCCTGAAATTTAAGTACTACTACATTGAAATTTCAAATTTTCACCAAATAGATCTTTTTTTTAAAATAAACCTCGTAGTTTAGAAACTACATTCAATTTTCTACAGATTGTATTTTTACATATTTTTGAAATAATATAGATAACTTATTCAAATTTTTACATCAAATTGCCTAACTCTGATTTTTCTAAATTTTTCACCACTTAAAGGCCTATTTTTTCCATGACAATCCTGCACATACCCCCTTGTACATTCTTGCTCATGTCAATGGGAACATTGTAACTAGTGTCCTAGATGACCCTGCGAGTTGAGTGAATGTTATAACAAAAGAAACTCGTTTGATAAACTTTTTGCATAAGGAGTACAAAGAGTCGAAGACCACTATACGCACACACAATGGACTCTTGGTCCCTCCTATTGGTTCTATTACTCTTTTGGTCTTGGTAGGACCCAAGGTCATGGATATCTCTTTTTTCATAACTTCAGAGTTAGACCTATTTAGGGTGAAACTGGACATTCCATGGTTGGTTTCCATGTATGGTGTCACTTCGGTGATTCACAAATGTCTCAAGTTCTCTCATCAGGGCTCTGTGCATGTTGTGGATTATTTGGTTCCTTGGTTAAGTCAAACATAGATTTTTTAGAAATCAAATTTTTGCTATAGTTACCAAAATGACCACCCCTTTTCAAATTGGATCAATATTGTGGATTTTTCTTTTCATATTGTTTTTCTTCCTTTGGTGAAATAAATAATTTAGCATCCCTCTTTTCTTATAGTTCCTTCTTTTCAATCTAAGAATTTTTTATGTAGTAGAACAATCACAAATCAAATGGTTGTATTTGTGGTAATCTCTACATCTAAAAGTAATACTGTCATAATCTAGAGCCCAAGACCACTCACAATTACTTACACCCAAAATGATATATTTTAGAAGAGAGGAGAATGTTATAATCCAACATAAATTTTACATAAACAAATTGACATTTTTAATGATGGAGTCAATAAGTATTGATAGAAGCTCTTAAGGAGCTAAAAATTATTTCAAAGAGACAAGAAAACCAAAACAAAGGATAGAGCATAAATACATTTCCAAATTAGTGTTGTCATAGGAATTTTTAGTGAAGAATTAAAATCCACATCCTAAATTAAAAATCTTGCACTTCTAAGGAAATACAAGCCTCCTCAAAAGACTCTCTAACTCATTTGTAGAAAGTGTGATGAAATACTCCTTAGCACATGGCCATATTTTTTATTCTCCTCCAGTCTTCTAATTCTTCTAAACCAAAGAAATGAACTAATTAATAGAAAGTTGGGGACCCAAAAACCTACATATCTGATTTCTACCTTTTAAATGTGAATATTTTCTTCTCAAATCCGACACAATACAATTGATAACTTGAAAATGATCTAAGATATACATGCATGGAGCACATATTGTACTAAGAAATCCATCTTCTCCCTTCTAATCATCACTATATTTGCATCAACTTCTTTCTCATGATCAATTGATGATCTGGAACTAGATCCAATTACTATATCTCTGAACAAATAAGAGGTTTTGACCTGCTTTCCTTACCACCTCCCCACTCTCCAATAGGACCATTAATGGTAAAACCAAAGAAGATGAATATTGAAATCGCAAAGAACTAACCGAAAGAAAGACAAGAACGAGAATCACCAAAGCCGAACAAAGCCTAAAATACCATTATTTAAACGGTCAATTTTACAAATTATTACCAACCAATCTCTTGCTATGTCAATATGTTTATTGGGATTGCTTTGAGATATATCTTACGTAAATCTCAATCATGCAGCTTTCATCAAACTTTTGTGTTAGATATTTTATTCGTATTACACTTAACTTATGTGTATCTCGAATAACGTTTTACGTTTTTCTTAGTTATTTCAATAAAATATATGCATCCGACTAACAATTCGAAAGATGAATAGTAAATGTAATCGACCTCCGTAGAATCTTCGCCCACCATTCTTGACCGGAAGGCTTTGGGGCTAATTGTCAAACAGTTATTTATAAAGGACGTTTATCTTTTTATAGGAGCGCGTGGAGGTTGCGCACAGAATATTTGTGCTTGCACACATCTGTAAACTATAAGACCAGTACAGCAATCAAGATCAATAGTAATTTATATATTATGGGATTATTGTTCTAGAAAGGTCTAGTATAATCTGGGAAAAATCTAACCATTCATGATCAGTAGCAAACCCAGACCAGAATTACAACAAAACGAGTCAAACAAAACAGTATGTGGGATCCAATGCAGGAGCTATGCCCAATTCATCTTAGATTTAGAAGGAAAGAAATAAAGGAGTACTCATTACTAAATAGCAATCAAATTCATACAGCGTTGGCTGTGGGGACGAATTTACAGCCTTTATTCGTCACTAGTAAGACTTATTATAATTTTAATATGATCGAAGTGTAACATTGAACTCATAATCAATAAAACCTGTGACGGCTGATACAACTTCAACGACCGCATACCCAGTAACAAATCTGAAATGCCCAGTACCGCCAGACACAGAAAGCTCCAAGTGAGGCTCAAGAGAGCTAATAGTACCATGCATCTCCAGCGAGCTTCCATTGTATTTCCCATCTTCAAATACCACAGAAAAAATCAAATGAAAATTTGTTCCAGCGAAATTTGTATTGGCCTCCAGTCCTTGGGATTTTCCCAAAGCCTTGGAGGTGGCATTAGGTCCTTCCGTTACAGCATGGGTTACGACGTTTACAGTTCCAAAGGCTGACAGAGCTGAAGATGTTCCGTTCAATCCTGCAACTATTACCGTTGTACGATTCGGGCCATTGGTGATTTCATGTGCGTAAAACACTATGTTCCTTTTCCGCGCACCTGCTAATGCACCACAACTCAAAACGGAAATCAGCGCAAAGAATAACATAAGTGAAGATTTGGAAGCCATTTTCATAATGATTGCAGATGTCCAGGAGGCACAAAGGGACTGGCAATAGAAGGCAAGAGTAAGTGAGTCTGGGCATTATCCTTTTGTTATTTTTATTTATAGAGCAATTGCCCTCAAATGGGCTGTATTTTTTATACAAATAAATTATTTTTCTGCGTGAAAGTAGAACATTCGAATTATTTTTCTTACACGGTAGGTTGTTAATTTCCCTTCAATTTTTAATCTTAAACATCTAACAATTTAATAATCTCTTTAGACTTTGGAGTTTTCGATTCCTATCACAGAACATCACGATGGTAACGTGGTGTAGATTTACCAGAAGGCTTTTTCCTCCTCGTCGACCTGAGATAATGTGAGGTTTAATAGGTCAAACCCGTGAATTTGAATGTTAACTATAAAAATAATTTATGAAAAAATATTTTATAAAAATCATAAATTATTTTTTAAATTAAAAAAAAATAAAACATTTAGAATTTATATATGAAATCTTAAAAATCATTATTTCACATTATCTTCAAATTCATAATGGTTTAATTTCTATGGGTGATACAAGATGAAATTTTGATTTAAAATTTTGATTTCAATGTTTCTATTTGATCAAAAGGTAGAAATCACTATTGTGACATCCCCTAGGTATCTTGTTAAATATCCTCCTTTCAATTAAAATTTCTTATCCAAATAAAAATTTGGTTAGAATACCATTTCCAAAAGACATATTTATCATCTTCCAAATGCCCAAGTGAGTTGTCTAACCTCTATTAGGTCATTAGGCGTGGTGAAGGGGGGTACCTAATGGCATCTAATTGAGAAGATTAATTAATGTTATCACCAATTCTCTCATGAATTTTGACTTGTTTACCTCCATTTACATCTCCCTATGAGAATGACCAATAGATTTTCTAAGGTCCCGAGGATGTGAAACCTACCTCAAGTTTGTACTTCTAGCCATTATTGTTGGTAATTTGTGTAAATTGAAATAAAAAATACATAACACAATGATATTTTTTTTCTATTCCACACCACCCTTGTTCAATAGGATATTACAAATTAATATAGGATGAGTATTATAATTCATATAACAAATCCACTAGCTTCTCATAATAAATCGAGGAGGGTTGTTTAACCACCTTAATTCTCTCCCTCCTAGTTTCACTCCTAAATATCTACTTGAGGTGTGTTAACAATTCACTTATATTATTAGGCGAACAATAATATTAGGTTATTTTTCAATAACTTAATATTAACTTACATATCTCCATTTTATTACACATACTAATTATGCTAATCTAAACACCCATGGGGACACTACTTTCTAGCAATTATTACTAGTGGTCTTAGGTAGACCCCCATCACTACTATTATTCTTAGCTTGGTGACTAGCCATGGTTGAAAACCATTCCTCTTCACTTAAAAGAGGGGTTATTAGTAGTGGATCAATTGGTAAGTTTATTATAAGGAGTAAGTCTTTTAAGTCCTCATATGAATTCCCTTGAGCTAGTCCTATGTATCCTTTCATTGAGCTACTATTGTCAATCATATGTGCTCATATGATTAACAATAATAGGATGTGCAAAAGGCCAGAGTGCAATGGTTGAATGAATGAGAAAAAAAATAAAATTCTTCCATCAATCGACGCTAAAGCATAGAAGAAGAAACATGATTTGTTCTCTAGTAAGAGAGAACAAGGATCTTCTCACCAAAGATGAGGATTTGGAAGCTTAGGCTATCTCCTTCTTCAAAAATGATGAAATATATCAGGACCCCCCTCCCCGTGATCTAGATTCCCTTCTAGAGGTTATCCAAAGGGTGGTTCACCAGGATGATCTTAACTCTCTAAAAAAAAAGGTTTCTATGCAAGAGGTTAAAATAGTTGTTTTCTCCTCTAGTGCCTTTAAAGCTTCTGGTTCATATAGCTTCTCCTGGCCTTCTTTCAATATTTTTGGGATATCATCTCCAATGATATCCTTCTAGCTACCAAGGACTTCTTTAGAGCTAGTAGACTTCTTTGTCAACTTAATTCTACTTTATTGTTCTTCTTCCTATGAAGAATGATGCCACCTCCATGTATGACTACCTCCTTATCAATTTGTATAACATGGTTTACAAATTAGCTTCTTAATTCATGGTTAATAGGCTAAAGTCCTTGCTAGATAGATTGATATTTGGAAATCAGAAAGTCTTTGTTGTTAGATGATAGATTCTTGATGCGACTATATTTTCCCATGAACTAATTGATTCTATGGATCATTCTAATAATTTTGGTATGGTGCTTAAGTTGGATATTTCAAAAGCTTATGATAGGGTTTCTTGGAAATTTTTATTTGTTGTTTTTAAAAAAAAAGTAGAATTAGAGGGAAAATTATGAGATTAATCAAGGATTGTGTTTCTACAATCAGTATTATGTTCTTCTTAATGGTTTCTCTACAAGTCAGTTTTCTTGTGGCAAGGGTTTGAGACAAGGCGACCCCCTAGATCTCCTTATCGTTTTATAATTGTTGCTAAAGTTTTGGTTCAAAATCTCCAAAAAAATCTTGATTGTGACTGCCTGCAAGGGATTCATGTTGCTTCTTCCTTAGCTCTGACATCTCACAAATAATTTGTTAATGACATGATTCTATTTGGGGCTTCCTCCGTTGTCGAAGCAAGAAAATGGAAGGATGTTCTTAACAGGTATGTTGAAGCTTTAGGCTAGTTCATAAATTATAACAAGAGTAAGCTATATTTGTTTAACACAACTCAACAAGTGAAGGATAGGATTCTAAGAATCTTGGGATGTTAGGCAGCGGATATTCTTGATGTTTATTTGGGTCTCCCACTTAGTTCAAAGAAACCACTTAATTCCTTTTCAAATGGAATCATTGAGAGAATCCAAAGGAAGCTCGTTGGTTGGAAACAAAAATTGTTTAGTCAAGCTAGTAAGCTCCAACTTTTGAAGTCTTCTCTCTAAAATGTTTTGATTTATTACTTATCCCAGTTCAAGATGCCAACTTTCATTATGAGGAAGATTGAAAAAATCTAAAGGACCTTCATTTGGACTAGGATAGAAGAAAGATCAAGGATTTATTTCATCAACTGGGAGAAAGTGTGTTCCCCAAAGTGGTTGGGGAGTTGGGTATTAGAAGATTAAAGATTCTTAATAAGGAATTTCTAACTAAAATGGGTTGGTACATAATTCAGGGAAAGAAATACTGGACTAGTATCCTTAGTGCTAAATATATGGGGAATGACCCCCCTAGTAGCTTTTTGTCCTCTCAAGACCTACCCAATTGATCTTCTTTTTGGAATAATATCCTTAAAACAAGAAATATATTTCAACAAGGAGCGAGAAGGAAAGTGTGGAATGGGAGGTCCATCAACTTTTGGGATGAGGCATGGGAAAAAGGTCCTGCTCTATCTTCGGTAGCTTAATTAATTCCTCTAAGGAAAGACCTTATAAGATTATATGGAACTACTCTCTATGTGTATGTTAACTGGTGTAAAGAGATTCCTAGAAAGAGAATATTTGAACATGATGTCTTAGACCTGAGAATTAGGAGAGGTAGCAATGTGCTGACTTGTTCTAAATTTTTTCCACTCTTAACTGACTGATTTGAGACTATTTTTTGGCCCTTCATGGCAGTGATGATGATTGGATATGGGGTGATAACCCCTCGGGAGATTTCTCCGTCAAATATAATTATAACAGATTGGATGAAGCTTCTTCTAATGATCAAAACTTTAATTGGAATTTGATATGGAATTCCAAATTAATTCCTAAAGGAAACTATTTTTGGTGGGTCATCATGCATGTGAGCATTATCACTATTGATGTCCTTAATAAGAAAGGATTTCAATTTTTCAAAATTTAATGTTCCCTCTATCTATCTATTTAAGAATCAATCTCTCATATGCTTATCCATTGTCCTTTTGCTAAAGATGACTAGTCTTTGGCCCTTCAAAATCTTCTATTTGATTGGGTGTTTCCAAGTAATATGAAAGACCTCATGATTCAATTAGGCTATGGCCCTTTCTTTCATCCTATCATTAAGGAATTATGGCTACAAGTTCCACCCTTTGTTTTCGGACACCTATGGAAAGAGAGGAATAATAGAATTTTCTGGGAGAAGTAGAGAAGCTATGGAGAGGTTTTTTATTCCATAAAACAACAAACAATGAAAAAAATGAATTGAAAAGTCTTTAGTTCCTCAAAACTTATTTCTAATTATAAGGACCTGAGGGTCAAGCAACTATGCAGCCTAAATCATGATCTGACTAAGATTAATTAGGCTAACATCCTAAGTAGGAAAATGCCTATATGGAGACCTTTGCTAGTTGATTGGGTAAAATTAAACTGTTTCTCTAAAGAAAACCCACAAGTTGATGCTATTGGAGGTCTGATTAGGGATCATAAAGGGGGATGTATTGAAGCCTATGTAAATTTTCTAGGAATTTTTATCATTGTGGAGGTGAAAGGTATTACTACTTGGAGAAGTATAAAGAGACTGAAAGAACTTGATTTTAACAAGGCCATAATTGAGGGGGACTCTAAACTGATTATTGACCTTCTTAAAGGTCAGGTTGAGCCCCCTGGAAGATCAAGAACTTAATATAAGACTCAAAATTTGTGATTAATTCTCTAGATAGGCATTCCTTGCTTCATATCTATATAGAGGGAAATATAGTTGTAGACTTGGTTACAAATGTGGGACTCTCAAATTCCCAATGGATTTTCTAGAAGTATGAAAATATTTTTCTGTAGATTAAAGACTAAATTTCTAAGGATCAGTTGACAGGGGTGTGCTCTACTCATGAAGAGGAGGCTTCAATTAACATTGGCTATGGGGATGTTCACTAGTCTGGGCGTTAAGTGTTAACTTCTCTCGCCCCTTTTTGAATTTAATTTTTCCAACTTACGTAGTGACATGTAAAAGAAGTGATGGAATGGTGGCCAACAAAGTGGTTTTGCTTATGTCAACTTGCTTATCTCTTTTAACCTTGTGCTAGGTGTGTGCAAGAAGTTGAGTCCACTTTTTGGCCAAAAGTGGAAGTATTTTCCCTGATTTTTAGAATTTGTCAAAATTGACCTAAAAATTTGAAGCACTTCAAGGTTGAACCGTTAAAAAATTAGTAATATGAAATTTAGTACTTGAAGTTTAGTTTCTAAATATGTAATTTATTTTAATACCCAGATGAAACAAATTGATTTTCAATAGGCATGTCTAAAAACCACTATTTAATAGTCATTTTCTTTTTACTATACCATGCACGTCTACATCATCCATATTTTGACCTAAATAATTGTATTGTTTTTAATCCTTTTGGGAAATGATCTCTAACACATTAAAGAATTTTCTTGATATTTTTTTGTTTTTGTTTGTTTTTAATATATATTTTTTTGCTAATTTTTTATTGGTCATAACTACTATTTTGAAAATCCCATGTGTATGTCATGCATAAGGTGACCTAAAATTATCATTTTTTTGTTTTTCTTTTTTCAAATTGTAAAGAGTTATCTTAATATTGTTCACGTATAGATTTTTTTTTTAAAAAATATTTTAATAAAAATTTATTAAAATAATTAAAAAAACCTGATATTTTAGGTTTATAGACTAATTTCATAAAAAATTATTTGAAAAATAGAAAAATAATCTAATTGGAAAAAAAATTTACATATTTATAATCTAAACAATCTCATCTAAAATGGGTTTTAATTTCATAAAATAATTCTAAAAGAAACCACATCAACCATATTGACATAGTCAGTTTTTTCTCTCGATATTGTCATGACCTTATACTTGTAGGTCCAAGGCCTTTTCGAAGCCTAAATCTAAATGAGAAATATGAATTGTGATTTTCAAACCTTTTGGAATGAGTGCCCACTTTAAAATGGGTACCTATTTTAAAGTTGAAAAATGACACTTCCAATAGAAGTGAACTCAACTTCTTGCACTTAACTTGCTTGTATATGGTTTGGACTATAACTAAGTATCAAATGATTAAGAAAGATAGAAATAAGGGAAAGACTCCCCCCAATCAAAAATCCCCTAAGGATCTCGTGATCTTGGAAAAGACTTGGCATAATGCAAAGGTAAGCTTTAATGAGACTCACCTTTATAATATTATTTCCCCCAAGGGAAATCATGTAATTTAGATTTTGTATAATGTGAGGGGTCTGTTGATAAGACCTTGGATTTAATTTCTCCTGTCACTACGGCCTTGAGAATTATTTTAATCCTATTTTGGGGGTTATGGAGTACTTTTATAATGGCCCCTTGCATATTTACCTAGACTCCTATTGTTAACTATCATTTCAAAAGGCCCTCAAGCTACAAATGAATATTAATATCTATTATTATTATTATTTTTAGAGGCACCTTTAGTCACACAAATTCTGGGTGTTGGCATAAGATCATGGACATCCAGCCTAAGATTCATTTGGATTTTAATCATTAAAATACCTTAATCAATTAATTTGATAGATCTTTATATAATGATGGTGGTTTTGGTAGAGGCTTTTTAGTGGACATGAGTGCCTCTAAATTTCCCCTAAATTATTGTGAAATTTATATCATTCTATGAATTGCTAACCCCTCTCTCATTGTTGTTGCAGCTGAAGGTAAAGAGCTCATCTTTATAACTGCCTTAGTAAAATCATGGAGGGTTAGAGGAAGTGGTTAGAGCCACTCTCTTCCATGCCTTTACACCAGAATGTTGAGCTTTGGAAGATTTTTGAAAATGTTGGTATGACTCTTCATGGTAATGAGGGTTTATAATGATGATATCACTATGAAATTCTATAATTCTTGGTATGAAGATAGAATAAAAAATGGAAGTATAGTGTTTGCAGTGACTGCTAAATTGATAACAAAGGTGACTAGCTTGGGGTGTAGTGATCTAAAGGTGGAAAAAATTAGTAATAGAAACTATCCAAGATTCATTGATAGTTTCCTCAAAGGGGAGGAGAAACTCCTGTGTTGCCAAAATGGATATGATAGAGAAAGGTTCTGAGCTCCCTATGGGGTGGTCAGCATGCACATTATGAAATACTTCACTCTAGAAGGCAGGTACATTACTATTCATGGTTATCATTTCCCCTTTCTCAATCACATTAGGAGAAATGAGAAGATAAATATTCCATTTTTTTTCTCTCTTCTCTTAAGCAGTGTAAGGAAAAAGGGGCTTCACCACCCCTTCATCAAAGCCTTATTCAATGTATTTACAATTATATTTCTATTACTACACCCTACCTATCCCCTCTTTGGAAACTAACCCTCATGTAAATGAAGCCCAAATTAACCAACCAAACCCTCACCCTCACCCTAATCCTAATAAAACTTATGATGAGGGTTCCCCTTTGGCAAACCCTCCCCTCTCGAAACCCTTGAGTCCTTTGTGTTGAAAAAATCTTCCATTAAAGGCATCTTAATAAAGGGGGGCCCTATTGTCTCAACTATGAATGGAAAGAAGAGTATTGGTGACCCTCATGGTAATTCTATGGGTGTTAAGAGAAAAAGGCATGATAGCTATAAACCTAAAATGATGAAAAAAGTCACAATTGAAATATGAGATGAAGAATAGGGAAATGTGGATGATTCAAGTAGTGGAAAAGGTGGTAGGAGGTTGGCTAGGTTGGTAGGTTAGTCTGCCAAAGACAAAAAATTAAGATTTGAAGAACTTAATGATGAAACCTCAGATGAAGAGGCTACCCTAAACCTAATAAAGAATTAACTTATGTGGTTCTATGTGAGGAGCTAGAGGAGGAATCCATTAGCAGTGAGGAAGAAGAGGACAAGGGTACCAGTCAAGAGGTGGTGCGGGATTCGAAGGATACCAAGAATGAAGGTGAAAAATAAATAGAAAAAGAAGTTGAAGAGGATATAATGAAAGCCACAGAGGATATGAATGGGAATGCAATAGATGACACTAAAGAGGAAATGTAAATGGGTAATATGTCCTTTGAGTTTTATGCGACTTAGTTCCGTGCATTTCAGGAAAAAGGTAACAAAATAGACAAGGTGTTTAATAGGATGAATTCTATCACTCTGGGTATTATGAGAAGGGCAATATTTGGAATGGTTAATGGTATGGATAAATTCAAGAAAGGTCACAAGAGGAATAATTCCTCACAGGAAGCAGAGATGCAAATGGAGGACAAAACAATTGATGAGATGGAGCAGTGGAGCGAGGAGCTGGAGAAATTGATCACAGAGTGGGACTTGATTTGTAGTCTTAGAAAGTAGGTTTATTTTTATGCTTCTTTGATTTTTGGCCTATGTTCCTTGGTTCTCATTGGGTCTATGAGCCCTTATGTTTATCATAGTTTTCCTTTTTGTTGTGTTATCAGACTCTTAATGCTCTCCTAGTGATGTTGGTTTCTTAGTCATTAGTCCTTTTTTCTATTTTTGGCCAATGTTGGGTCTTAGTTGTGGCATTTCGTGTTAATATATTTTTTAGTTTTTTGTTCTGTTGGTGGTGTTCTACTGGTCGTATGTCCTGTTCTTTGTTTTTGTCTAGGTTCAAGGGCCCTTTCCCCTACTTTTTAAATAAAAAACAATTTAATAGGATGTGTTGGGTAGGTTCAAAGAAAGAACATGTTGAAAATGTCTATTTGGAAAAATTGTATATATTCCATTTCCTATAGATCATTGGAAATTTTGACTTAAATATAAACCCTCATCTAGAGTTGAGATGATAAGAACTTGTTATGCTCAACATAAATTATATTGCATAGGGAAGAGGATATTTTTATCAAGAAATTCCAACATGGTAAAGGAAACTTGGTAAATTCAACCCAAAAAGGGAAATGGAGGTATTTCTTATAAAAAGTTAATTACGCTAGGGATGAAGACTCACAAAGAAGCATAAACATACTAGGCACCTTGCTCAAGGTTGTTCTTGACATGGTAGTTTAGCAAGACAAAAATAAAGATAACCTTACTAATTTTTTGTATGAAGTCAAGGTGAATCCTATGTAGGAGCCAAGCCTTGGTCACCCATTATTTGAGTATTCTTTAAGGTGGGTTCCTCCACAGAAAATACCCTATCAAGCCAAAATTTTCTAGTTAGCCACATGGACAATCAAACATTGAAATATAAATAGCCACATCTAAAGGTGTTTTAATGGACCTACCTTTTCAAATACCTTGGGTGAAAAATTCCAATGACACTTGAGCGGGGGATTCATTATCACATTCCATAATAAATTCAACTTAATATTTAATATAGAGTTATATAAGGCTAACACTGTTTAAAATAGGGAAAAAACATCAACATGCATGACAACTTGGAAGTCAATATAATAAATATCAAAATAAATTTCCATATCCTACTTCATAATGAAGTAGTATGACATCATAGACATGTAAATTAATATCAACATAGGTAAGAATCCAACCCTTGTAAAGCTCAAAACTCTTTACACATTGTATAGTATTTCAAAGAACTAAACAACCAATTCATAGCATTAAAAACTGACTTCAACTCAACAGTTTCTTGGACCACATCCAAAATATCTTCACCCTTAATATTAGAGAAATAGTTAAAAAATAATATAATAAATCCATCGAAGCCAAAAGCATGGTCACATACTATATCAAATAGTAACTATCAAAATTCTATTGATATATTCTTCCTAATAATTTTTGTTACATGATAATTTATTTTAGTTGGAAGGGAATCATGAAATAAAGACTAATTTTCTCCCCTATCTACATAAATTTTCAATTAGATTTTACTTCTTTATTATCATACACAAAATTTAGCATTCAAGGTCTTATTACACAATAACATCATACATTGCTAGATGTAAGGAAATGGTTTTTTATTCATTTAGAAGTGGACATAAAGTGTCCTTATTTAATAAGATCCTTCTAGATCTACAAAGGTTTCAGTGACACTATTTGGATAGAGAAACATCCTCAAGTTCTTCTTCTCTATCTAAATCTAGTACTACACTACTTAAGGTAGGGTGTACTTATGAGTAATCCCTTATAACTTGCTTACACAATTATTTCATCATGATAATATAAAAAAGGCATATCTTTTACCATTAATGGTTTTGTTTGTTTTGATAAACTAGGGGTAGTAGGTGTCACACTCTTACCCCATTCTTACTTTATTCAACTCAAGGATTTTTGCCATAATTTTTATATCAAAGAGCCATGCTTATTCTCTAAGGTTGGTAGGTTGAATGGTTTTCCCCTATAGTTAGATTGCTTTCATTTCTTTTCACCTTGGTTTTTTGACCGATAACTTATCATCTTTGCATTTGGGGAAAATATAATCAATAAGGTTAGTTTGAAAAAGAAAAATATTCTAGAGTTTACTCCATGAAGTAGGCTTATAATCCTTAACAATTGAATGCAACTCTACTACCACATGTGTAACAAACCCTTAGGTTTTTATCAAAACTACTAAAAAACTTTATACATATAACAAGAATACATCAATCCAAAAGAAATAGTAAAAATCTATTAAACATCATTATTATGAAAGATTAATCACCAAAATAAATTTTCATCACAAGACATTTTGAAAAATCGAGCATTGGAAATGGAGGCAGAGCAGGATCTGAGAAATCATAGGTGGGATCGACGCTTGTTTCAAGTAAGAAGCAAGGTGAGGCTGATCCGAAAGAAGTGGATTCTGGAAACAAAATTGTGGTGGACCTGGGAGGAAAGGATATTCTAGCTGCTAAATCTGTGGGTTCCTCTGTCGGTCAAAAAATTGAAAAACCTTAAGGCGTGGTGGGGACCACTAGTGAAAATGGAGGCAATCGTAAACCTTGGGCCTCTCTGTTTGGGGTTAAACCAAATGGAAAGTCATATTTCCCTCTAGTGCAAAATATCTCTATCCCTGAGAAAGGTAAGTTTGCAATTTTTGTACTAGATCTGTTAATTGATCATAACATTGCTTTAATAGAAAGAACCCTAGTGGGTAAATTTATGGGCCCTAGACCAAACATTGAAGTGGTTAGGGAGTTTATCAAAAAAAATGGAGAACTTATGGAAAATTTTCAGTGGCAGCACTCCCAAAGGGATTTTTTGCATTTGAATTCACCTACAGGGAGGATATCTTGGCTGTAAGAAGTGGCGGTCCATGGGTAATAGGGAAATCCTCCCTAGCTCTTAAAAAATGGCCTTCAAATCTGGACATTTTGGAATCTATTTTTGAGAATGTCCCAGTGTGGGTTAGACTCCCTGGTCTCCCCCTCAAGTACTGGAATGAAGATGTCTTTTATGGAATTGTGAACTCTTTTGGAGAGCTTCTTTCTATTCACTCTATGACAGTTGCTAGAAAGAGGCTGGTATTTGCAAGAATATATGTGGGGGTCTCTCAGAACATTGACCTTCCTTCATCAGTCGAGATTCTTTCGAAGTTGGGCTCCTGGTCGCAAGCTATTGAGTTTGAAACTATCCCTTTTACTTGTTTCAAATGCAGAAAATTTGGGCACTAGGCTAAGAAATGTCCTTTAAATGCCATCAAAGAAGAGGAGAAGCCAATTGGAACTTCAAAATCTATTTGGAGAAATAAATTAGAAGGGGAAAGCCTAGATAATAAAGAGTCTAATGTTCAAGGTATCTCAAAAGAGGCTAGTTGTGATATGGGAAGTAAGTGTGTGGTTCCACAAGAACCCCAGCGTAAGGATTTTGAGGACACCTTGACAACTAAGGAAAAAGAAGCAAGTGCGAGGCAGGTGGTTGGTGAAGAAAAGCATAGTCAGGATGTTGGTCCTTTATTCCAAAAAATGAGCCCAACTGAGAATATAGAAGGGAATCCGAGCTTGGAGGACATACCTATCCAGGGTTTGTCCTTGGAGCTAAATATCCCTCTTATTCTCCCTTCCTCTAAAGGTTTTTTTTCCTTCGGGTGTAGATCCCTTTACACATCCTAATTCCTCAAAATTAGTAAAGGAATCCTATGATAATCAGAACAATTACAAAAATTTCTAGTGACTATTCAACCTTTCATTTGAATGGCATCATGGACACATTACCCTGGGAGGAAAGACTTCTAACTGATAAGGAATGGGAATCTGGTAAAGAGACGGAAAGTCAAGAAGATACAGATAGAGAGGAGGTTTTATCTAAGAAAAAGAAGAAAAATGATAAACAATGGAATACTCCAAGTGGTATCTCTACTAGGTCAAAATCCAAGGAAGACTGTGGAGCAACAAAGAACTCTTGTGGAAAAAGATCTACTAAATGGACAAGAGAGCATAACAGTTTTCAGGATATTGCGGATGGCTTTTAGAAAACCATCTCGGAGTGCCTCCACTGCCCTAGTAAATTATGAAGATCATGTCATGGAATATTAGGGGACTTAATAATCCCAACAAGTAGGATGTACTACACAATTTTGTTAGAGATCATAAGCCAAATATTCTCTTTATTCAGGAAACTAAAATGTCAAAGGAAAAAATGGAAAAGATGAAATTGTTTTAGTACTGTAGTATACATGGCAATAACTCAAATGGTGCTTCAAGAGGTATTGCCACTTTCTGGAATAGTCACATAATTAAAGGGGATCCAATTTTGGAAGGCTCGAATGATATTGCTACTAGATTCACCCATATTAGGGATAATTTCAACTAGATTCAATCAAATATCTATGCTCCCAATGGAAATGGTATCAGAAAATCTTTCTGGTTGGAGCTAGCTGCTTTTCGAAGGATTTTTAACAGTGAGTCTTGGGTTTTCATGGGAGACTTTAATACTCCCGTACTGAATGAATAAAATTTTGGAGGATCCCAGATCAATGCAGAAAGTAAGGAGGATCTTCAAAATTTTATCAATAATCAGGCATTGATTGATATGGATTTGTAGGGCGCCTCCTATACCTGGTTGAATCACAGAAAGCGTATGGATCTAATCTAGGTTAGATTAGATAGAACTTTAATCTCTGATCAATGGTTCTTAAACTATTATTGTTCTCTTAAAGCCCTTTCTAGGATTGGATTTGACCATTTCCCCATAAGTTTTGTTGCGGATCCTTTAAAGATAAAGAAAAATATCCTCTTTAGAGTTGAAAAAATGTGGCTTTCCCATCCTCTTTTTAAAGGGGAAATTAGGAAATGGTGGAATATTAATATCTTTGGTACAACTATGTTTAGAGTGGCCAAAAAATTAAGGGAAGTTAAATTCAATTTTAAAAAATGGAAAAAAGAGTCCTTTGGTAACATTTTTAGGATAAAATCTAATCTTCAGATGGAGTTGGGGGAGATCAAATATAAAATCTAGAAGGAAGGATATTTGAATGATATTAAGGAAAAAGAGAATGAGCTCCTTATTAAGATACACGACATCATTTCTAAAGAAGAGGAGTTCTGGAGATAAAGATCTAGAGCTTTATGGTTATCTGCAGGTGACAAAAATACTAGGTACTTTCACTTGTCAGCCTCAAAACATAGGGCAGTTAACAAAATCTCTCATATTGAAGTTGATGGTAATAGGTATGAGGAGGAGGAGGATATTAGAAGGTATGATGTTATCTTCTTCAAAAATCTTCTTTCTGAGAATGAGGAAAATAACCAAAATGATTAGGATCATTTGATAGAGGCTATACCTAATGTGGTCAATTAGGAAGATAACTCTATTCTGACTGTATACACCTAAAAATGGTCACATCACAATAGTCTAGTAATTAATTAAATATTTTTAATATTTAATTAAATCTCTGAATTTAATCTACGTATAAATAAATCTAAATAGTTTATTTATATTGTTCATTCTTTCATTTTGATTAAATAAATAAGTTTATTTAATCACTTTTCTTATCCATTTTCTTAATTAATTAAATAAACATTATGATTTATTTATATTAATTATCACATAATCTTGGCTTGAATATTTTATTCAAATAAAGATTATATATTCTTCTATATTTAATTAATTCTTCTAAAGTCACATTGCAATTAAATATTCCAAAATATTTAATTAAATCTTCTATAGTCTTCACATCAAATATTTCAAAAATCTTTTTAGTCCTCAAATTCACATAAAATTAAATAAATTTATTTATTTAATTTGGATTATCTCCAACAACCGTGAAACAAACTTCAAAACAGAAAATTATTTTTTCTCTTTCTGAGCAAGCTTGTTCCCGTGGGTTGAAGACAAACCTCCATTCTTCTCTCCAACCTCCCAACATATTCCATCTTCCTCTCAGCCTCTCCATCTCTCACCATTTAGATTTACTAGACAATCTCATAGCCATTGATCTTTGCCAGCTATGCTCTTGCCTATGAAAATCTATAAAAGGGACTGTCGGGTCTTTGAAAATCAGAGAAGCTTTTGCATGGGAAAACTATAGTAAATTTGCAATAACACAGTATTTTAGCATTCATTGCATTCTAGATCATAGTATAGCATAGCTTAGCATAGCTTAGCATATTAGCATTCCATATCATGGCTTATCATCTTCATATCATAGTTTCAGAAGCATCCATAATCCACAACCCCTATGCATTATCTACAGCCCCTGTGCATATCCATATACCTGCATTTCACTCCACCAGTATATAGGATAGAGAAGTATTCTCCCTTTGCATACTTGTTCTGCAGGTTGCCATTCTAAGAAGCTTTGCTTACACAATTTGAGAGCAGTAGCTTCAAGCAAATCACTGGAGATAGAGGACAATGGAATGATTATGAAGAAGCTCTGCTTGAATTCTCTTTGATTTCATTTTATTTAGTTTTCTTTAGTTTAATGTTGCATTAGTCTATTTTTATTATCTTATTTTGATACTAACATTTCCCACACACATTTTTGATGCCACCGTGGGGCTCTTGCCCCAATTCTAACATCTTTTTACAGATTTTTCTAACAAGTTACAACTAAAAGAGTGTATTAGTGCATTAAACATGCTTCAACATAGTTCACACCCAGTTTAGCACTTTTTAACTCTATTACGGTGCCCTTCAGTCATCCCTCAGTGCCCTCTAGTCATCCTTTAGCACCCTTTGGTCATTCCTTAGCGCTCTTCAGCCATCCCTCAGTGTCCTTCAGTCATCCCTCAACACCCTTTAGTCATCCCTTAGCGCTCTTCAATCATTCCTCAGTGCCCTTCAGCCATCCCTCAGCGCCCTTCAGTCATCCCTCAGCGCCCTTCAGTCATCCCTCATCGCCCTTTAGTGATTCCTCAGCACCCTTTAATGATCCTGGAATGCTCTTTAATTCTGTTTTAGTGCTCTTAATGTCTATTCTAGTGCATTTTTTTATTTTCAGCAATAGATTTTTAAAGTCTGCAAATTGTAATCTATAATTTAAATATGATTTGACTGGATCTGACGCCACCGTGACCAATAAAATCTTTAAAGGAATGAACCAATCCTAGGATAGTCAATTGGAATGAATCAATCCTAGGATAGTCACTTCATTTTTATTTTGGACTAAAAAGAACACCATGTCTTTGTGAAGTAATATCTTCACTTAGATTAGATCATTGTGATTTGGGTTTTAAAAAGAACATTTTTTTGCTTTGTTTGTGGCCATAGGTTTATGCTCTCCCCTTAACTAGGTAATCAAAATACCAGACTTGCCTTTCCAATTTCATGAAAATTTACTGTTTTAAATACATCCTTTAGAAGGCCTACCGTAGTGGGGAAAAGTACTCACCCTACGGGAACGACCTAAGTGGGAACAACTAAAGCCAAGTTTTCCAACCCATTTTAATCAAATGCGGATGGTTGATGAAAGTCCCATTCAACGTTAGTGTGCATTGATAACCATCTCCAAAGCCTTTTTCCTAAAGGTTGGGAGGTCTCTCGAGGGAGTATATCATTTGCTGCACCGAACGAAATCCCTTATTACGAACTTAGTGTAGTATCCAACCGAAGTCAGTTTCCAAACATCATAATAATCACAGTGTAGGGGAGGGAAGAATCTACCCCCAAGATACTCACCATATAATAGCTAAGGACCATTTGCTCAGGGGATCCAGTATCCACTTCCATCACTCTGAGTACATGCCTGGAAAAGAAAAAAACACGGGTGCCCCTTTGGGGGTAACACGACTATGTGAGTCGACGCAGTTTTAAGATGCGGGCTATTGACTATTATGGTGACCTACCTGAGTATTAAGAGTGATTCTGCTTGAACTATCTGTCATGTGTAAAACCTATGAAAACAATTTTTGAAAAACATTTTGATCATACACTTGATGTTTAGTATAGGACTTAAACACAACTATTCTACAACTTGCTTGATGTGTCTTCAAAACATTAATTCAGTAAAGATCATCCAAAACTCACAATTATAATGATTACCCTCATGTTAAGAGATTTGAAATCCACAACCTTTGTCAAGAAGTCCATTTTCAAACGAATCAAAAATTCAAAGAAACCCCTTAGCTACAAGAAACTATTGAAGAAAACACGATTCTTGTACCAAAGCCGAAAGGTTTTACTTAAACATAGAACCTTTATCCATCGATATCATGACTGTGTTAGAGGTTTCACTGATGATTATGTTGTAGAACCATTATACTCATGAGCTTTCTTTCAAAGAAGAGCCCTTTCTCAAAGGCACAACCATAGTCAACGTATTCATTCTTCTTATATTCCCCAACCTGCAATTGAATATTTGACTCGTCCAAATCAATTTCTGCAATAGAGAACTCAATCACATTAGGCATTTTCTCATAAAATCCATCTTTTTATGAAGCTACGATCAAACTTCATAAAGTGAAAAATCATTTCTTCTTGATCTTTTTCTTACATTCTCACCAACAGGATTTTTATCCTTTCACTTAGGGAAAAACACAAGCTAAAGACTAGAAATCTTTTTAAGTAATAGAATCTTCATTCTATCTTGACTTTCATATCCATCAAAAATTGCACTATCAAATTCCTTTTGATCAAAAGTTAGTAGAATTTGGGGCAAAGCTTATGCCTATTGTCACGAGATCTCGAAAGCACTTAGAAAAAGATGAAAGAGAAAGTACCATAAGCAAAATGGGAGATAATAACGAGAAATAAGAGAATCCATTTCATATTGAAGAATTAATAGAAGAAAAGCTTCAAGAAGTAGAGCAGGATCCCCAATTCCATACTCTTATAGAAAGAATTCTAGAACAAAACAAAGAAAGATATTTTCTTTCATTAGCTAATCAAGGAGCTAAGTTACCTTCCGATTTTGATATAGAAGGGATTAAAGAAAATCCTGAAACTCCTAATGATTTTAGTGCCCTTACTCAACAGATAAAAGAATTACAAGGGCAAATAAAGGAAATGCAAGGGGGTGCAACAAAGAAGTATGTTTTGGATGACATATCTCCTTATCCATTTGATAGGAGTCTTCAAATGATCCCTTTTCTAAAACATTGTGAAATCCCTAAATTTGATAGGTACAATGGAAAAAATGACCCCATTGAACATGTGAGAGATTTATGAAATATGAGTCTAGAATTCGCTTATGAAGATACCTACTTAATGCAATTATTTCCACAAAGTCTGGGTGGACAAGCAATGGAGTGGCTTTCCAAGATCACTCCCCCCATCAAAACCTTTGAGGAGTTAATAAATTAGTTCATATCACAATACGCCTACAACATCCAACACCAGATAACCATGCTTGATCTTTGTAAGTGAAACAAAAAGTAGGGGAATCTTTCACTACATTTTTGCAAAGATGGAGAAGATTGTTTGCATGATATTCCCATCCTATTCCTGAAAAGGAAAATATGGATATCTTCATCAATAGCCTAGATCAAGAATTAAGCTACAAGCTTAATCTTCATTGTCCTCCTAACTTTGAAAAATTGATTGAAAATGCAATCACCATTGAAGGGGCCTTGGTCTTGAAAGAGGAGCGATAAAACTTGATAATCCAACTTCATCCAACCATAACAACAATGATAAAACAAGGTTTTGGAATAGAAATAAAAATGTTGTCAATGATGGTATAGTGGATGAAAATAATCTACGAACAAGACCATCTATCTTCAACCTATCAAGTGCTCCACGAAACAATCAACAAGGTAATACCAACCAACAAGGAAATACCAACCAACAAAGAAACAACAATCAATAAGGACAGAACTCCAACCAAGAAAGCATGACCAATCAAAACAACAAGGATATAATCGTGGTAATTTCAATAACAATCTTGGCAATACCCAAACATCAAATTTACCAAGATCTCCATTCTTTTCAAATTGACAAAACTTTACCACTTTGGGTCAATCTCTTGAGTCTGCTCTCAAGGAGCTTCTTGATAATAAGGTTATCACCTTACCACCACAAAGAGATTATGAGCCACGATTCAAACCACCATCACGGAATGACTTGTATTATTGCAATTATCATCAATGTAAGGGTCATAGAACAAAAAAATGTCAAGCCTTGCGAAATCTAGTACAAGATTTAATTGATAATGTCACTATTACAATTGAAGGACATCATACCAATGATGATCATCAACCATTCAAAGATCCTTTACCAAACTATCAAAAGGGGGAAACATCAGATACTAAAGTGAAAAGCATAAATAATGTTGAAGACAACATAATCTGCCACATCTATGCAGATGATCAATGGGTTAATGTTATTAAAATAAAGGAAAAACAAGAATATCAATAGGTTAATGTGACTACGAGAGGACAAGAAAAAGTTGTTTTAAAAGGAAGTTCATCTAAGGCAGCTATTCCTCCTTCAACTCATTATAATCTAGTTGATCAAATGAGAAAAAAATTAGCTCAAATCTCCATTCTTGAACTTCTCAAAATATCCCTCGTACATAAGAATATTTTAGAGGAAGCTCTTGTAAACACAATTGTCGACGTTGATCTAGATGTAAACAAATTTCAAGCCATGGTGGGACATTTGTCTTCCCCCACTTGTCTTTCATTCTCTGAAAAAGATGATTCCTCCATGACACATCCGCATAATTCATCACTTTATCTTGAAGTCATGATCCATAAACACCGAATCAGACGTGTCTTGATAGATGGAGGAGATGGTTTAAACATTTGTACCTTAAAGCTAATACATGCCTTAGGAATATCAGAAAATTCCATTGATCCAAGAAGGAAAATAACTATCAAGGCATATGATGATGAAGAAAGAGCCTCTAAAGGACTAATAATGCTACCTATCAAAGTGGGACCTGTTGTGAAAAATACATTTTGTCAGGTTCTAGATCATGATCTTTCCTATAACATCCTTTTAGGTCGCCCATGGATTCATGATATGCAGGCAATACCATCAACGTATCATCAGTGCATCAAGTTTTCGTATGATGGACAGGAAATAACTATACAAGCTGATTACAATAGCACCCAAACTTGTTCAAATCTTCGAGCAACTCAAGACGCCTTTGTGCCACACAATAGGGAGGCTCTTACTGCTTCTTCCAATCTACAAGATCAGTTGCAAGAATTGACAAAGAATCTTGAAACCAAGCTACATTTCAAAGAAAAAGGAGTTTGTGAATATTCACTATCCCTTTCAACCTTACCTCCTTCTCCGAGGTCACATGGTCAGCCAACCCTATCAATTCAAAAGATTGCAATAGCCTCTACATCCCAAGCTTCTGTGCCAATCACAAAGTTTGATGGACAATTCATTAAAGCTAACACTACCGAGGAAGAAGCCGAAGATAGGGACATTCTAAGTTGGCTATACAAAGATGAAGATGAATTTATCTTGCACATCAAGTTACCTATTGAGCAATATGGTAAAGGGTATACTATCATGAAAAGAATGGGCTATGAAGGAGATGGTCCTATAGGAAAAAGAAAAGAAGGAATCATTGAGCCAATTCAACCTATTTCAATACATCCAAAAGATAAAACAGGACTTGGATATGGTAAGGATACAAAAGGGTCATCTTCACAGCAAGCACAACAAACTCATGAAGGAGAATGAATTTCAGATAAACCCCATGAAGATGTCACTCTACAAAAAATTTATGGGTCAGTTTTCCAATTACAGAACAGTTCAGACACTAATTCCAATGAATACGAATGGGATGATGTCTCTGATGATACATTCTTAATAGAGAAAAGGGTGGATGTCATACACAAATTCACACCCATGTTCTTACAAGGGGAGGGCTCAAGGCCTCCACTTGATTATGTTTTACAAAGCAATCACGACTCAAATGAGGATGATTCAGATTTTAACGAGATTGATAATTGACAGGAGAATACCATCATAGACCTTGTCCATCATGAAAATGACAACCATATCATGACTTTGATAGCTCAAGACCTTACCCAACCTAATGATTCCATGCCTTTAGTCTATCCGGAACTTATTGATTTGGATAACGATGCACCTATCCATATCCCTACATTCCATGATGATGAGGATATTGTAAATTTCCTTTGTTCATCTAATGATAAAAAAAATTATTTCATCCAAGAATCTCATAGTCAAGATTTTAATAGGGAGGGTGTCAAGTCTCTTAGCTGCAAAATAAATGAAATAAAAGATGGATCTATCGGTGAAAATTGAAAAACGGCAGTGGTAGATCACAACAAGAGAAAAATAAAGAGAAAATTCGATGGTGAAAACCTTTTTGGGGCACTGAAGGATGAGAAACTTGACACTCCTCCTAAACATTATCAAGAAAGATCTTCTGTTTTGATTGAGCCCACATAATCAATCAACATAAGTGCAGCAAAGCAGCCAAAAATCTTGCAACTAGCAGCATCATTAACAATGGAAGAAGTATAGAAATTCGTAGGGTTTTTGAAGGAGAATCAAATCAATTTCGCTTGGTCATATGTTGATATGCCAGGGTTGGATCCTAATCTGATAATGCATCATCTATCCATAAACGCAGGAGAAAAACCTGTGAAGCAAAAACTCAGAAAATGCATCCACATGTTACTTTATTGGTTAAAGAAGAGTTAAAGAAGCTTTTAGATGTTGGATTCATTTGGTCTATTGACTATGCAAAATGGATTTCCATATTATACCTATTTCAAAGTTGGATGGAAGGATTAGAATTTGTACAAATTTCAGGGATTTGAACAAAGCATGTCCCAAAGATGACTTCCCTTTGCCAAACATAGATATGATTGTTGATTTAACTGTTGGCCATGCAATGTATTCATTGATAGATGGATTTTCAAGATATAACCAGATAAAGATTGCACCAGAGGATCAAGATAAAATAGTGTTCACGTGTCCTTGGGGTACCTATTGTTGGAACGTAATGCCATTTGGGCTTTAAAATGCAAGAGTGACTTATCAAAGAGCAATGACAACCATTTTCCATGACATGATGCACACCTTCATGGAAGACTATGTGGATGACTTATTGGCCAAATCTCATACAAGAGAAGGACATCTTAAAATCTTGTCAAAGATCTTTGTAAGAATGGAGAAGTTCAATGTTCAACTCAATCCAAAGAAATGTGTCTTTGGCATTAAATCTGGAAAACTCCTGGGATATATTGTTTCAGAAAAGGGCATAGAGGTTGATCCAGAAAAAGTACAAGCTATAATGGACATGTCGCCACCATGAAATATCAGTCACCTTCAATCTCTACAAGGACGACTACAATCCATTAGGAGGTTTACAACTCAACTAGCAGACAAAAACTTACCATTTACACATCTATTGCATAAAAATGTCCCATTCAAATGGGAGGAAAAGTGTGAAGTAGCATTTAATCAAATCAAGCAATATCTTATGAATCCACCAGTTCTAATTCCCCTAGTTCGAGGAGAGCCCCTCATACTCTATATTTCAGCAACAAAAGTATCTTTGGGAGCGTTACTAGCATAGAAAGATTCTATAGGTAAAGAAAGGGCCATATACTATATCAGCAGAACTTTAACAAGTCATGAATTAAACTACACTTTCATTGAAAAAGCTTGCCTAGTAGTATTGTTTGCTTCCAAAAAGTTGTGACACTATATGTTGGCTCATATAGTTAAGCTAATAACCAAAATTGATCCACTAAAATACCTCTTAAGCAAAGCTACCTTAATAGGAAGACTTGCAAAATGGGTAATGATCTTGAGTGAGTTTGACATTCACTATGTATATCGAAAAGATATAAAAGGACAGGTCATCGCAGATCAGTTGGCTAAATCACCTTTGCAAGAAGAAAACCCAATGCACATTGAATTTCCTGATGCAGACGTCTTCACAGCAACAATTAAGAAATCATGGACATTGTACTTTGATGGATCTTACACGCAACATGGCTTAGGGGCAGTGATTCTTTTTGTCACACCTTCCAAAATCATATCGGTTGATGTTTCCTTGCACAAATAACATAGTTGAATATGAAGCATTGCTCACAGGAATGAAGATAGCATTGGACTAGCGGATTACAGAGTTGAAAGTCTATGGTGATTCACAACTTGTCATTAATCAAATCAATGATGATTATCAGACTAAAGATGATAAGCTGTTACCTTATAAGAATATGGTGGATGATTTTAAAAAGTATTTTCTGGCAATCAAGTTTTCTCAAATCCCAAGGATTGATAATAAAGTTGTAGATGCAATGGCTACAATTGCTTCCTTGTTACAATTATTAGAACATCAAACACGGTATGAATTCTTGGTGGAACAATTGTTTTCTCTGGCCTATGATAATCCTGAGATCCAAGTCATATGTCATTTAACGGGTTTTGATTCACCTTTATATGGCAAGACTTATACCTACCTGAAAAATAACATCTTACCACCGGACTTATCCTGAAACCAAAAAAGGAATTTCATACACCAATCATCCCATTATACCCTGATCCCCGATATCCTTTACCGACGCACAGTCTTGATGGTACACTACTTTGATGTCTTGAACATGACGAATCTGAAAAAGCTTTACAAGAGGTTCATGGTGGTATTTGTGGAACTCATTCAAGTGGTTTAACCTTAGCCAAGAAACTTGTTAGAATGGGATATTATTGGCCTACCATGGAGAGAGAATCTTTTATTTTTGTCAAGAAGTGTTCTAATTGCCAGATCCATGGGAATCTTATTCATTCACATGCAGAGGAACTACAACCTTTCACTTTGACATGGCCTTTTTCTCAGTGGGGACTAGATCTTGTTGGAAAAATTCATCCTTCATCATCAAATGGGCATAAATTCATCATCACAACTACACAATATTTTACAAAATGGATCAAAGTTGTTCCTTTGACAATCGTGACCGGTAAACAAATCTCTTCATTTATCCTAAATTACATTATTTGTCGATATGGAATTCCCAGTTCTATCATCACTAATAATGGGAGGCCTTTCAAAAATTAGGATGTTGACGAACTCTGTGAAAGATTTCACATCCAACATAGGTTCTCTACACCTTACTATCCACAAGGAAATGGTCAAGCAGAAGCTTCAAACAAAACAATCTTGAAGATCTTGAAGAAGACGGTAAATGATGTCGGTCGTGATTGGCATGTCCAGTTAAATCCAGCTTTGTGGGCAAATAGAACTAGCATTCACACACCAACAAGAGCCACCCCATATGCCTTGGTCTATGGAGCATAAGCGATCTTACCATTAGAAGTTGAAATACCTTCGCTTAGGGTCTCACTCAAAGGATTGATAAATGATGAAGACTACCGAGTATCTCGTCTACAAGAGATAGAACTATTAGATGAAAGACGTCAACATGCAGCTGATCATTTGAAGGGTTATCAACAAGTTATGTCTAGTAGCTACAATCACAGAGTTAAACCATAGACATTTCAAGTAGGTGAGTTAGTCTTGAAAGAAAATCCACACAATCAGCAAGATAGAGAAAAGAAAGGAAACTTTGAACCAAATTGGCTTGGTCCATTTGTCATCATTACAACCTATGGTTCTTGAGCATATCAATTATCTATGTCAGAAGGGGACCTATTTGAAGAACCGATCAACAAAATTCATTTGAAGAAGTACTATTTCTAAATCATCACAACTGAAAAAATTCTAAAAAAAATCAAAAAAATTGAAACAAGTCCTGAAAAAATAAAAAAAAATCGAAAAAGTCCCGAAAAAAAACACAAAAAAATAAGAAAAAGTCTTGAAAAAATCATAAAAATTAGAAAAAGTCTTGCAAAAAGTGCAATAAAAACAAGTGGTGAAAACCTGTCAAATAGGCACTACTTGTGATCAAAATGGGCTCCTCTATCTATTAGTTTATGTCTTGCATTCGCTTTACGACATCATCTATCCATATCTATCATCTGTACATATCTATCATATCCATATCATGCAACGGGAATTCTTGTGTTTCATCATGGCTTGATGAAATTTGTACATACCCGTCATATTTAGGTTGTGTTTACACTGGGGGTAGAAACACATACTACACAAGAGAGGGGTAATGAGCTTTTAGAACATCATAAACGGGCAAATAACAGTTTGACAAAACACAACATACATTGACGCATCAAATCAGCCACAACACCAAAAAGATCACTCAATGCCAATGAAATCAAACAAACATCGTCCAAACATGACGTTAATCAAAACACAAACATCAATGTTGGTAACCAAGTTGGATGATGTTAATCTGAATAATGTTTGAAATACATTGGGAAAAATTTGAATTGTTGGTTGATTTTTTATCATATCTCTGGAGCAATTCGATGATGTATTGAACTAGAAAATCAAGGAAGGAGTATGATTTTTCTTTGTTTGTTGTTTGTGAATGAATCATTAGTACTATGCAAATTGGTCACGAGACATGCTCTACTAAGTATCATTGATGACATTTCAGAATTTGCATAGGAAACGGGTTAACTCTTGTCTATTTATGCAAGCAATACTCAGGTCATCTCCGTTTAATTATACCTAGATGCTTGTATTATCTTGTTATATCAAAAATCATGAAAGCAATACTCAGGTCATCACTGGTGCTAACATACCCTTTGATGCTTGTATTAACATTCAACATTTCAATGCTCTATGATGACACAAAAAGCACAAATAAGCTCTTAGAATGGCAATATTGTACAGATACCCTGCATGGTTAGTATAGATTACATTCATTTTAGAATCTGCATTTTACATTTATAGATTTTCCCAAAAGCTAGCAAAGTATCAAATGTTTCATAATTTTTTCAATAAAATGACTAAGTACATTTTGACACTCACAAAAACATCATCACATACATTTTTTTCATACATATTTACATCAGAAAATCATAAAAAAAAAACATAGCATATATCATAATCAAAAGATTCATGGGCATTCATAAATTGTACCATCCATCATTTCACATTCATATTCATATAATCATTCATCAATAGATTGCAATCATATCATAACATTGTACTTTCATTTTCATATCTAAAAATCATGCATACATATACATCATGAGCATAACATTTTGCAATCATTACATATACCATCATGCATATAGAAAATGGACACATTCATCACATAAGGAATCATCACCGCATATCATATATCTCAAAAATGAATGTCAAAATGTACAAAAGGTGTCCAATAATATACATCATCAAAAATAGGATCATATCAGTGTGTATACAAATGTCTCCATAGAGTATCAATAAGACATCATGCACAATGTACTATGAAGTGCTATCCTCTGATGGTGTTGGTCCGGGACCTATCCCACCTACACCTAATGGACCTGCTCCACCTACCCCTGATGGTCCTCCTCGAGGTAATGGCTGAGATACACCCCTGTTGGTAGTCCGAGAGTGACTATGTGTAGAACGAGACTATGTATAACTCACTCTCTGCTCAGGTGGCACTGCATCATGGTACCTGGTCCTATAGAACTCTACCTCTCAGGTGGCTCTAGTCACCTCTCTCATCATGTCACTGACCGAAGTACCTACTGTTGTTCTTTGCAAACTGTCAGCTAGGGCCATGGTCTGCTCACCCTATCGTCTGGCTATGTCTCTCTTAGCCGTCACTATAGTCAACTATCCCTGTAGTTGTGTAACCAAAGTCTGTGCCTGTGCTAACTGATCCTATAAGCTCTGCACTCTACTCTACAAGGTAGATATCTGACTCGGTTCCACTAGATCTACTGAAGACGATGGAGCTGAATGTCTCATCCAAGGTCCACCTCTACCACTACCTCTACCACCTCTCCCACCACCTCTACCACCTCCTCCACCACTATCACCCCCACTGTCCTCATCACTGTTATCTCCATCCCCATTTGACTCATCATCATCATCCTCCTCGGAGTCATCACCCTCTGAATCTGTCTCTCGATGTCGCCGATGTCCCCCTATCGGTGGTCTCTACTCTACAACTAGAGTGCCAGGCTCATCAGGATCAAATAATTATGGCACAGGATGCTCCAATACATACTAACCATACTCTGGAGTCATCCCCCTATCAAGAATATCAGCTCTGTAGTCCCAGGCCTATTCTCCCAAACTGGTGAACTCAACCACTGCTACATCATATGAAATATGTGGACCCCACACTGTAATCTCTTGTTATCGACGTGCATAAATAGATGAACCCTATGGCATACCCTAAGGTCGACCATACTGTCGCCATACCCGACCAAGCATAAACCTCTCAATAATCCCAGGAGTACAACCAATCAAATATCTGAAAGTAAACACATAGGGAATCTCCCTCGCATTGTCTGGCCATGCCTCACAATCTACATAAGGCTATCAGCATACTGTCTCAAGATCATCCAAAAGATGTTGCCAATGATCCAATTTTCCCAGCCTTGACTGAGCAATAACATCGTTATATTTGAATCTATATGGTCGACTGACAGGCCGTCGTCCTCGAGTCAATGGTCGCATAATAGCAAAGTGCTCCCATGCCCATATCTATAACAGTGAACAACCAACAGCTAAACTTCGGCCTCCACCATACACAATATGGTGTAACTACTCATATATGTGTGCAAGCATGCATGATCCCCAAGCATATCGTGTACCCTGCATCACCATACTCTCTAGTACATGACCCCACCCGACTGCAAAACCCTTCGACCTATGGTCGGGACACAACACACCTCCAATGAAGCTTGCAAGTACAGAGGGTAAAGGCGTATATGAATTTGTCATCTTTGCCCATGAGTTATAATATCCTACGATTTGATCATCTTTGAATATCCATCTCAAAGCATTAGTACCTCTTGCTTCCCGGGTGTCAAATCTCACTATCTCGCCCATCACTGGAATCCTCAGAATGTGATATACATCCTCCGGAGTCATGGTAATCTCTCCTATTAGAAAATGAAAGGTGTTTGTGTCGATGTGCCACCTCTCTACAAGAGCTGTCAATAAACCGCAGTTGAGATGCACCTCAGGCATCTCAAGTAATGAGGTCAGTCTACATGCCTCAAACACATCTCTATCTGCCTGTACAAGCTATGGAATCAATCTCCATGTCTTTGGGAATTTCTCCAATAACTACAAGACGCCTAATCTCTCCTGTTGAATAGGAAGAATCATCAAGTCAGAGCAACATCAATATCAAATCATTATGACAAATCAATCAAATCTGAATATCAAACAACTATTTGTTTTTCATTTTCATGAAACGCAAATTTATCAAAATCCTGTTTTTTTTTAACAACTTTAGAAGCAAACTTATCAACAAACTATGTCTTTCATTTTCATGAATTTTTTTTTATCACAATCATGTTTGTTTTTAACATCCTTAGAAGCAAACCTATCAACAAAAATTTGTTTTTAACAACTTTAGAAACAAATTTATCAACTACTGTTTGTTTTCCAACAACCTTGGGAACAAATTAATCACACAAAACATCATTAAATCAGGACATTGCAATACACAGACAATCAATACAAGGTCATATATTGTCAAAATCATCATGAACGCCAGAGAACTCATCATGGGCACTACAAAAACCTTAATGGGCACTACAGAAACCTTCATGGGCGCTACAGAATAATGGATGCTATGGAAATTATCAAGGGTGCTACAAAAAGACTGAAGGGCACTAAAACACACTCTTTCACATCAAAACATGGATAAACGTGCCCTAAACGAATTTTTTTCCAATAGCAGAAGTTTAACGGGGTACATACAGTGGGTCCATAGTGCGTTGTCCGCTAATGTCGTCGGATGCACTCGAAATGATGCTGGTGAATGGGAAGTGCCATCTTTTTCACTCCAAAGCTCAAAAATTACAATTTTTACTAGGTTAAAATGGGAAAATGACATTTTTAACCTATTTAAAGGAAAAATTGGGGCATTTTATCATTGCAGGGGCAATTTTGATCATCAATTTTTCATCTCACATCTTTCCACATCAGTTTCTTCACGTCATCATTTTCGAACGATGAATCGACATCTTAAAAATCATAAAAAATAAAAAATAAAAAAAATCACAAAAATCACAAAAATCAAAATCTTATCGATTCATTGTCCAAGGGGCCATATACCTATCATCATTCGACAATCAGCATCTGGGGCAAATTTCAAAATTCTTTGAAGCAATGCGTAAAACACATCACTTCAAAGAGGGGCAAATTGTATACACCTAAAAATGGTCACATCACAATAGTCTAGTAATTAATTAAATATCTTTAATATTTAATTAAATCTCTGAATTTAATCTATGTATAAATAAATCTAAATAGTTTATTTATATTGTTCATTCTTTCATTTCGATTAAATAAATAAGTTTATTTAATCACTTTTCTTATCCATTTTCTTAATTAATTAAATAAACATTACAATTTATTTATATATTAATTATCACATAATTTTGGCTTGAATATTTTATTCAAATAAAGATTATATATTCTTTTATATTTAATTAATTCTTCTAAAGTCACATCGCAATTAAATATTCCAAAATATTTAATTAAATCTTCTATAGTCTTCACATCAAATATTTCAAAAATATTTTTAATCCTCAAATTCACATAAAATTAAATAAATTTATTTATTTAATTTGGATTATCTCCAACAACCGTGAAACAAACTTCAAAACAAAAAAATATTTTTTTATTTCTGAGCAAGCTTGTTCCTGTGGGTTGAAGAAAAACCTCCATTCTTCTCTCCAACCTCCCAACATCTTCCATCTTCCTCTCAACCTCTCCATCTCTCACCATTCAGATTTACCAAACAATCTCATAGCCATTGATCTTTGCCAGCTAGGCTCTTGCCTGTGAAAATCTATAAAAGGGACTCTCGGGTCTTTGGAAAATAGAGAAGCTTTTGTACAGGAAAACTATAGTAAATTTGCAATAACATAGCCTTTTAGAATTCATAGCATTCTAGATCATAGCATAGCATAGCTTAGCATATTAGCATTCCATATCATGGCTTATCATCCTCATATCATAGTTTCAGAAGCATTTATAATCCATAGCCCCTGTGCATAATCTATAGCCCCTGTGCATATCCGTATACCTACATTTCACTCCACCAGCATATAGGATAGAGAAGTATTCTCCTTTTGCATACCCGTTCTGCAGGTTGCCATTCTGAGAAGCTTTGCTTACACAATCTGAGAGCAGCAGCTTCAAGCAAATCACTGGAGATAGAGGACAATGGAATGATTCTGAAGAAGCTCTACTTGAATTCTCTTTGATTTCATTTTATTTAGTTTTCTTTAGTTTAATGTTGCATTGGTGTGTTTTTATTATCTTATTTTGATACTAACATTTCTCACACACACTGACTGCTATTCCCTCTAGTGAGGAAGTTAGGAAGGCTATTTTTTCCTTTGAAGGGAGTAAAGCTTCGGGTCCCGATGGGTTCCCTATGTTCTTCTTTCAATGGTTTTGGGAGATTGTTTGAGAGGATGTTGTGAATGCTATAAAATAACTTTTTGGATCTAGAAGTCTCATAAAAGAGTTGAATGCTACTTTTTTGGTTCTTATTCCTAAGAAGCCTAGAGTGGTGGACTTTGATGCTTTCAGACCCATCAACCTTTGTAACTCTATCTACAAAATCATCTTGAAGGTTATGACTTCCAAAATTTTAATTATTTTTCCAACTTTGATTTCATGTCAACATAATGGATTTGTCCTTGGTAGATAGATGTTTGATTCAATAGTCAGAGTGCATGAGAATATCCATTCCCTGGTTGAATCAAAGATTGAAGGTTTCCTCTTAAAGCTTGATATTTCGAAAGCCTATGATAGAGTTGAATGGGAATTCTTGTTTAACAATTTAAAGGCATTTGGGTTCAGCAACAAGGTTCTTCAGTTGGTGGAGCAGCTGGTGTCTACTGCTTCTATCTCTGTTATGGTTAATGGGTCTCCCTCGATTTTCTTTCAAAGCTCTAAAGGTCTAAGACAAGGAGATCCTATTTCTCCTATTTTATTTACTATTATGGCTGAAAGTCTTGGAAGAAATTTGAAAAGGCTAATAGATCAAAGATCCCTTGTTGGTCTTAAACAGTCCTCTAGCAATTTGATTTGTTCTCATCAACAGTTTGTCGATGATACCATGTTCTTGGGAAAATCTACTATTTCGAAGGGAAAGACTTTGAAATCTCTACTAGATGTGTATGGGAGGGCATCTGGCCAGTTGATTAATAAATAGAAAAGCTCTCTCTTCTTCTTTAATACTCCTGAACATAGACAAAATAAATTTTTCAGAATCCTAGGTTATAGGGTGGAGTTTTTACCTGCTACCTATCTAGGTTTACCTTTAAGCCTTAAACCCCAAAATTCCTTTTGGATTTTGTTGGTTGAGAGGTTTAGTAAGAAGCTTGTTGGATGGAAAGGAGCTTTGCTAAGTCAAGCGGGTAAATTACAACTCCTTAAAGCTACTCTTCAGAATCTGCCAATTTATGCTTTAAGCCTTTTTAAAATCCTGGCCAAGTTTGCGGATGCCATTGAAAAGATTCAGAAAAGATTTCTTTGGTCGGGTGTTGAAGAAAGAAAAAGGTTGCCTTTAATAGGGTGGGATTTGGTGTGTAGACCTAAAAAGGTTGGTGGTTTAGGTCTTAGAAAAATCATGATGGTTAACAAGATTCTTCTTGCTAAACAAATTTGGAGGCTATTTTCATCCTCAGGGGAATGGACTGATATTCTAACAAGCAAATATTTGGAGAATAACAGATGTCTTATAATCATGATGGAATTCCATCTTCTTTTCAGAGGCTCAACCTATTGGAATAACCTAATTACTGGTAGAAAAGTTGTTGAAATAGGAGTGGGTTGGCAAGCAGGAGTGGAAACCAAATAAGATTATGGGAGGATAGATGGTTGTTTAATGAGCCCCTTACCAAAATTGAACCTTTTCGCGGGTGGGCTGAGATTTGTAAAGCTCTATTTGGTTTGTATGTTACATATTATTGGATGAATGGAAAATGGGTGGATCTATGTCTTGTTAGTTAGGCTCTTGCTCCTGTTCATTCATCTTTGTTGGCTGTCAGACTTTGCCATGATCAGACGGAAGACCGTCTTGTTTGAAAAGATGAACTCTCAGGCAACTATTCTATTTTGTCAGCTTTTGCTAGGCTATCTTCTGCCTAGGTTCCTCCTCCCTTCTGGTCAAATGCTTAGATCAAACACCTGGTACCTAAAGTCAACATCTTCTTTTGGATCCTACTTCAAAATAAAGTGCTCATGGTTGATAATCTTTGCAAGAGAGGCTTTCAAATACCTAATAGATGTTATCTTTGTAAGATGAAAGCAGAGTCAATTTGTCATTTGTTTCTTCATTGTCCTTTTGTTGCCTCGATTTGGGAAAAAATCCTCTATTATTGGAAATTATCTTGGGTGTTCCCCTCATCAATTGAAGACTTCTTTATCCAATGGAAAGCCCCTACTCACAACCCAGCACTTCAGAAACTGTGGGATTTTTTCTTCCCTCATGCTGCTTGGGGTCTATGGAAAGAACAAAAAAATAGAATTTATAGAGATAAAGAATCTTCGGTGGTCATTGTGTTTGATAAAATAATCAGATTAATGAAAGAAAATTTCAATGCAATCCCCCGGAAGATTTATAACAACGAGAAAGTGGTTTGTTCTTCCTATGATCTTACGATTGCTAAGGAATGGAATATTAGTTTTGATATTTCCTTTGCTCCTAAACATGCTAAGGACAGGGAGGGTGTCTACTAGACTTTTCCACCTAACGATTGGATCAAAGCCAACTTTGATGGGGTGACTAAAGGTAATCCTAGGGCGGCAAGATGAGACAGAGTTATAAGGGATTATTTTGGAAATTTTCTCGGTGCAATTGCCACACCCCTTGGCTCACAAACCAATCACTTAGCTAAGGCTCCTGGAGTATTTGATGTTATAAACTTCGGCTCATAGTCTGAATTTTAAAAACCTTTGGCTTGAAAGGGACTCAAAAAATATTATTGAATGTCTTTTAGGTAGGCCCCCCCTCATGGACCATAAAGTATTGGATTGATGATGCTATTTCGACCTTAGCTAAGTTTGATAATATAAATGTATCCCATGCCTATAGAGAAGCCAATGTTGTGGCAGACTTTTTTGTAAATGAAGGGGTTAAAAGAAAAGAATAGTGCATGTGGTTGAACATTAGTGATTTAGGTGTTAATGTTCGAGCCTTATTGAACTATGATGCATCACATGGGCAAGATGTGTGTCACCTCATTAATGATGATAGAACGAGGTAAGTAAATAACTATCATTATATTTCATGGGGCCGAGCTAATTAGCTTATCCTGTAAGCTTACTTGGTATGCTTTGTGGGGCTCACAAGTTTGGCGGGACCATTTCAAGTCAAGATTTTGTCTCTGTCTGCATTACTGTGTTTGCTAAAATGGGAGGAGATAGAAAAAGAGTTGAGTTGGACAGCTTCGAGATGCACACAAGAAACACTAAAGTGTGGAACAAAGTTAAAAGTGGGGGTTTACTCCCTTTTTTAGAAAAAATACATGGGTCTAATCAAGAAGCTACAGAGCATTTTGAGAAGAATTTGGATAATGGGGAAATAACCATTTTTGGCAGGAAAGTTAAGCTCGATGAAAATCTCATTGCTAAAGTGATTGGTATGTCCACTGAAGGATACAAATTTTTCTAGGATAGGATTTTCTCTAATGAAGCGATGGTCAGATTTCCGAAGAAAGACAAGGAAAAATTGAAACTAGTGAAAGTTTCCAATAGTTACTTTGAGGCCGACACCATTAAAGCTCTCTAGAGAAAATTTCTTTGCGTCATTATGGAGTATATCACCCTAGATGGTTGTTTCACTAGGGTCTACGACTATCACTTTTCCTTGCTCAATCATTTTCTCTATAAGGTCAGGGTTTCTCTCCCCTACTATCTACTATGTTCCTTAAGAAAGAGTCTGGAAGACCATAAGAAAAACCATAAAAGATATCCTATATTACATACTGGTCTGATTAGGTTAATTTTTTAACATTTTCAAAATATGTCGGCCCCTGCTAAATTGGATGCCTCTTCGGCATCCGAGGAGGATGAAACTGAACCTAGTTGTTCGGGGAATAAACCCAATTTGAGTCTGGTAAGAATGGTCCTGAATCTGACCTCTATCTAGACTGGTAAGAAAACCCAAATCCTTAATCCCCAGTCTGTAAAAGCTTGCCCTGCTTCTAAGCCTGGAAGCTCTACTCCTAAAGCCAAAGGTGCTAGAAAGAAACTACCTGTTAAAAACCTTCTTTCATATTCTGAAGATTCTCCTAATTCTGAGGATTATGACACTAATAATAATTCTTCCTTTGTTATCTTGTCGATAGACAAAGATGTTAGAACTGGGTCCCTTGCAGCCTCTGACCCTGCTAAAAGTTGCTTCAATCTTCATAGGGAACCTTCTACTAATTGTCTAGGCATAGCTAGGAATTATGTTGTGGACCATTTCAGAATGTCAAAATGGGTCTTTCATGAAAGTAATGACCTAAAAATAAAAAACTGGGCCCTCCAGAGTAAATTGGAAGAAATGGGAGCTAAGGTTTCTGTGTTATGCAAGAAGGATGTAGAGCGTAATGAAAACATTTCTAGTAAACATATCCAGGACAATGTGGGTAAGAACAGAAGGATAGAAATTGACTTGGAAAAAATGAAAAATATTGTGAAGATAATTACTGAAAAAAAATAGGATGGTAAGACATAATGCCATCATTGTCAATGCTATGACTGAAAAATTGGATAAAGCTTAACAGGTGTCCTTGGTTGTTGATTTGGAAGAGGTGAAAGATAAAAACCAGGAAGAGGACATTGGGATTTTGAAGAGAACCAGGGCTAATCTGAAAAGGAAGGTGCCCCCCATGCCACATATGATTCAAACTTTCATGAAGGGTGTCTAGGATATGTAGGACTTGGAGGCCGAGACTGAGTCTGTTCTGAAGACTCTAGGTTAGTTACTGCTAGTTTTTTGGCCTGCATTTTGGCTGGTTTTTTTATTGACCTTCCTGGCCTTTTTTGGTTGGCTGCTATTTTTTCTAGTTTTTTCTTTTATTGCATCTTGTTTATTCCGCTATAATTTTTTTTCCTTCTCTTTCTTTTGTTGTAAACTTGTTGGTTTCGGGTCCCTTCTAACAATTGTTTCATGGGAGTTAAGTATCATGAAGACCTCTTTACAAATTCTATTTTTGGGTTTTAAGTTTCCTTTCATCCTGGTTGCACAATTTTCTTTGGTGGTGTTTTAGGAGGCTTCATAACCTTTTCAAGGTTTGAAAATTCTATGTTACATACCTTGTACTCTATATATGGTGTTTTTTGTGCTTTGCATGTTTCAATAGTCATTCAATGACTGTTTCTTGTGCATCTTCCTTATATCTTCATGATTTTCATAGGGGTGACTACCCTAGCCAGTTGTAAGTTCAATCCTTTAAATTTGTGCATACTATGTCATATCTCCACAAGCCTTGTCTTTCATATAAATAATTTTTTGGTACATCTCTTGATATTCATAGTTACCATGACCAACATCCTTCATCTTTCAATGAAACCATATGATAAGTTGTTATGGAAACATAGGCTTATTTATCATCACTGACCATTGTATGCTCATTTGTTCGTATATAATTCAAAATTGTGAGGCTCTTCATTTGTCTCTTTTAAGGAGCCTTTACTTTCTTTCATCATCTCTACAACAAACCTTTATATACCCTTCATGAAATCTCTATTCTCTTACCTCACTACTACCCTATTTACCGATCCCCATGACTATCACTCTACAAGAGTTTTCTATGGCGTGTCCAAGAGGTCATTATATTTTTAAGATGTGAGAAGGTATTATACATGTTTATCACATACTTTGTCATTATCTTCAAGAATCATGTCTCCCATACAAAAAAAGTTTTGACCCATTTTTTATATTTTGAAGTAGTCACCACTTCTCACATTTTTAGTGTAGAATGTTAGTTCTTTAGCATAATGTTCAAATATTGTGCACTTGGATTGGAGGCTCTAGTTATTTTGAAACTTTTGTAGGTCTGCACACTTATCTTTGCTAGTCACTCCTTATGTTGCTTTTTCATATTTTCTATTTGGATGTTCATTTGTATAGAACTGATAACCTTATATTATTTCTCAAAGAGGTAAATCAGTTGTTCATTGTCACCACACAATTCTAATCACTATCATCACACAGTTCACAACTATCATCCTTTAGTTGTCTCTAGCATTTCCAAGGTCTATGCTAATTCTTGTAGGGTACAAAGTTATTTTATGTTGTGACTCGGCCTTCCTAAAAATCTTCATCTTTTCCTCTTCCATTTTATCCCCTTCCTCGTAACCATGACCATTTGTATTCATGTCTATGATTTTCTTCCATCCTCTATGAAAACCAAAAACAGTGATTAGAATTTTCCTCATGAATATACAAATTCTTAGTGTATGTAGATTATATATGATTTGAAATGATTATTTTGCATCTCTTTGACATGGATAGTTGAGAGACCTTGCTCATCAAGCAACCCAAACCATACTTGTCAGTGTTTGATGGTATTCTTGGTGTTAGACTATTGAATTGAAAGGTTAATGGTCCTTAATAGTTTTTATCTAACACAAAATATTTACATATAGACCTAACTATCCCTCACACATCATAAATTCTCAATGCTTCATAGGTCTTAGAAAATTCTGAGATGGTTTGATCACTACACAAAATATCATATGGGAATCCTTGCAAATATTTGTGAACTTCTAATAGGTAGATGCAGTTTGATTTATCACTATCAAAATGGAAACAAAGGACTGATGGATCTAATAATAAAACCAAATAGTGATTGAGTGAATAAATTTTATGATGTATTAGACCTTCTAAATCCAACAATGTTGATAGCCCTTACCCTCTAGACCACCTTATTTGGTGAACAATCTTAATATGGCACAAATGGGGTGCACAAAAACACAACTCAAATTCATGAGATGTCCCTCTTTGAGAAGAATGATCGTACTGTTTGTTTCAAGGAATTATGGGTCCACTTGTGAGTAGTTTTCAAGATCTTGCATGTCAATCTCATTATCAAAGTGAACAGTTTTGCAAACAATGGAATTACTTCTAATTTTTCTCTCATCATCCACCATGATAATCCCCATATCTCCTAGTGCTATGATAAACGACTTCAACAATGCACTCTTTGGGTCATCTTAAGGGAGAAATTTTGTAATCATACAAGTTTTCTAACTTATCCTTCATGCCTTTCATTTCATTTTCTTTCTTGAGACAAGCAACATTGTTTTATATCTAAACATGAAGACTCAAAGATTCAATCATTTCTTCATAGACCAAATAGAACCCTTCAAACATGTGCATAGTCCATCATATTTTGTAAACTCCTACATACCCTAAGAATTCCTTTGACTTGGCTAAATGATCTTTAAGTCTTAAAACCAAATTTGCAAGCTCCACAAGCTCTTAAAATCCTTCACAAACGTTAAAGATTTATTGCATCACTTTTTGCAGAATTCATGATGACAAATAAACCTTGAAAGTTGTACAACATAAAGAAATGTTTTATAGTGATATAAACATTGAATAACTTAGATATGTGGGTATGATTGAAAGGTTGAAATATTGTATGAAATTTGTGAGCTAGACTCCTTCAAATGACCCCATCGATCATTCTAAATTTGTAAAAAAACATATTACTATATAGACCTGAAGATCATCAAAGGCATGCTTTACCCTATTCACAACCTAATCACCATCATGGAACTTGAAACTAACACAAAAATATTCCAATGTTTATGCATATCCATTGTTAACTTGTGATAATACACTTGCATGTTAGCTACAAAACCCTAAAACTTGGCTATGAATAACATTACTCATTATATATATTTTCACTATTTGATCCATGGTAAGATAGTGAAGGACCAATCGTTGATTATGGATGTAGTTTACCACAGTACAATCCTTATAGAATTAATAAAAGGAAATCATTTTATCTATGTGCCTTCATGTAGTGGAGGCTCAGTGAGCCTAAGGTAATTTTTCAAGTCGAGGTTTAATAGTTGGTGTCCTTGGAACCCTTGCAACATTAAATCAAGTTTAATATCAATTGAGTAACTATTGGGGTTCAGTTAGGCTGTGACCTAAAGAAAATTATAAATTATATAATATAGCTATTGATTTAAATTAAATTGATAATTTTAATATTAAAAAAAGGTTTAATATTTGATAGTCAGTTTGAGGTATTGCATCTCCATGTCAAAATATGCATCAAAATGTGAAGGTTTAATGAGTTGTTAAGATTTAAATATGAATTTCTAATGTATTTTTAGGTTATTTTGTTATATTAGTAAAAATTATTTAGTGTTAGATTTATTTGATGAAACTAAATCAATTATTGATCAATAAAAATATTTGATTTATTTGTGTTGAATGAAATTTGAATTTATTTTTTCCCTCTTTAAGTATTTTTGTTATTAGCACTATGTGTGTTCTTCAAAATTTCACGTATGCTTGTTTATAAGTCTCAATTTTCTTCTAATTTAAAGAGCATGTGTGGTTGCAATAAAAAATATTTAAATTATTGAATTTAGTGTTCATCCTATTTAAGGGTGGGTGTTGTAGGGTGGAGGCTTTAATTTGAGAATAAAATTATATGAAATAGATTGATAATTTAAATATAAAGTGATTTATTTTATTAATTGGTTTTTTTGAGGCATATTTAATTTTTGTATCAAAATCTTATGAACCATATTTTTAATGGTAGAAGATGATATTTTTTTATTAATTGGAATATGTATGTCTTGATTTTATGAAAACTAAATCAATTCACATATTTCAAGGACATGACTTGTTCTTGATTTTAAACTGTTTGACTTTTTGATATTAACTATTTTTTATCCCATTAAAATGTTTAACAATAAAATCTAATAAAAATAATTATAATAAATTTTATACATTTTATACATATAATATTTTGTGTACATTTATTTTTACTTTTTAAATGCATCTTACACATTTAATAGCATTATTGTGTGTCACATTTATATTTATATATAAACAAGAGTGTATAAATTAATAAAAGTAATTACTAAAAACCTAATTTTAATCTAAATATGCTATTTTTTCTCCCAAATCATCTAATAATTTATTCAAAAATTTAACTAAACATTTAAATGGTATAACTATATTTAATTTTTTCTCAAATATAATTTTATTGACTTCAAATATGATGTAAGTTTTTTAAAATTAGCTATAACTATATATATGAAGTTTGATGGATTGATAGAGCTACTATTAAAGTTAACACAATTGTTTCTCTCTCTCTTTTCATGCTCACTTATGACTTTGAAGTAACAACGCCTATTGAATAAATGTTTTGTTCACCATGGATGAAAAAAGACATTTAAAGTTGATGACCTAGTCCTATTATGGGACAAAGCAAGAGAGGACCCTAAAAAACATCACAATTTTAATTCGTTTTGGTTAGGTTTGTACAAGATTGCTACTATTGTTGGAATAATTGACTTTTACTCACACAACTTAGAAGGAAATTGATTGCATCACTCTAAATATTTTTGCTATTATATTTGTAGGCTACTTGATTCTAGTGACAGTTGTTTTTATTTTTTTCTTTTTTAGTGAACATGATGAGCTTTTTAATTGAATACATATTGAATTCTTTTATAGCATTTGATTTGATTAAATTCCATGGTGAAACAAACTTGAGTACATCTATGTATGTAGGTAATATTTTCTATTAAATTCTTTATTATTTGGATTATTTTGTTTGTTCAATATTGAAAGATAATATTTAAAATAAAGTTAAATTTGTGGACCTCACCTAAACCATATGTTGCATATAAAATTTTCTTATTTAGAAGTCATTTATTAATTTATAAGATTTTAAATCTTAAGTAACAATACTAAAGTTAATAGTCTAATATTTTAAAGTATAATTTTTTAATTTTTTATAGTAGTAGCAAATGCTTACAACTAATCTCTATTTGAAGTGAAGACTATTTATAGACTTTATGATAAAAAAAACAAAGGAGAAAAAAATATACAAGTACTTTTACAACTCATTTTGTAATTCTTTCACATTATGGTCCGTATGCAATATGATTTCTAAGATGTTTATCTAATCAACAAAGTATTTTTGTAACATTTTTTTAATGATTTATTATTATAAATTTTACACTTTTCTAGTAATTAATTTAGCATTATGATTATCTAAATAAAATTCAAATCTAATTATTCTCAACATTGTAGATATATTTATAACCTGATTAAATCTAATTATTATTTTTTCTTCTAGTTTTCTTGATATAAAGAAATTTAAGGAATTTAAATATTATATTAAATCATTCTTAGAAAGAATCAAGATGAATCATTGTTGTTGTGTTTTAGTCTACTTTTTAGCTCATTTTGTTTATGAGATAAACAAATGAGATAATGGGAAAGAAACTTAGAACTATCAATCAAAGTTATCCTCAAATTAAGCTTTGATGAAACTTCAAAAGGTAATTTGGGTCCTATTAGAGTAGTTGTGGTTTAATCCTCTATTGTTTGTTTGTCAAAGCTAGATCATTTTTTCTCAAAATTAAGACGAATGGAGTAGAAGCTTTGGTGTTGTGAGAAGGCATTAAATTAGTTGTTTCAACAAATTGCAATAATTTATGGAAATAGAAGATGATTCTTAGGTGATACTTTAAAGATGAAAACTAATTCTTTAAAAGAATAAAATATGAACTTTAATTTGTAAATATAAATTTTTGATAGAATCTCAAATAATCATTATTATAGAGAAAATAATTAAATAATAGATAATCTCGTGAATGAAAAGATCTAGATTCCCCTTTAAAAAATAAAAATATCAAAAAATAATTATCCCCCTTTAATTCAACACAAACCAAAAATTTTGTTTGGCACCCTAATTTTGATTCATGTTACCATACATGAACATAACTGGTGGATGCATAATGTAAAGCAACATGATTGTTGATCTTCTTTGATTAAATTAAACTAATAGAGCACAGGCATTGGTTAGAAAAACCAAAACAATTAGCATTAATCCTCACCATCAGATGGAGACAGGTCAAGATCATCGAATGGCTCACATTGGTTCTTAGGATTCTCCAAAGGGTTGTTAGAAATGGTTTAACAAAAATAGCCGTTAAGAGCATAAAACAGATGGGAAAGAAAATTCAAATTCCCGTTAGACCTGAGAGTAAAACAAATGAGGGAAAGAAATTTCAAATTTCAAATTTCTGTTGTGAATAAAAGACTAACGGTAAAGAGAGCGGGCATTTCAAATTATGATATATATATACAATTCAATTTCAATCATTCGCAGATCATTTGTGATTGGTTTTTTGACAATGTTTTGTTCTCTCTCTCATTGTTGTTTTTTCTGAGTGTTATGATGTTTTGTTATTTTTGGCAAAGGGTTGTTAGTAGTGTGCACACTGGTCTGGTCTTTCTGGTTATGCTATTTCTTCATTTATTCTATTTTTTTTTCCTTTTTCTTTTATGGTTTTGATTAAGAGGCAGAGCAGATTAAGAGGCAGAGCAGAGGAAAGAGGCAGAGAAATGAAGCGACAGTTGAGTTAGGGCAATAATTTTCTTTCAGGTAATTTTCCCTTTACACACTATTTTAATTTGATTTGTTTTCATTTTTAATAAACTGACTCATGTTTATTTATATGTTCTTACAGGAAAATGTGGAAGGTAAATTTAGGCTTAGTAGTTAGGGGTGTTTTTTTTTCTTTTTAATCCTTTTGGTTGAGCAAAGGACTGATGAAATGAGACTAGTGCAGGCATGAAATGGGAATTTCCATATGGCCTACAAGTAACGAGTTGATCTAATCTTGCACAGCTAATCCAATGGAGAGGTCTTGTTCAACTCCTGGTCTTCAATTTCTTTGCTGACCTCATAGAGCGTCTAGCTGCCTAATGGGTTTTTGGTATGTCCGTGCATTCCCTGCTCTGTAGTTTTTTTAATTGGTTAAATATTTATTGCATTCATTATTTTGGGAGCTCTGGTAGGTTCTCATACAGGGATAAAATTCTCCTTGGCTTCAGGTTTTGCTGACCTCCTTTCACTATATTGATCAACCTCTTCTCACATTCACTGGTTTACGGTCACCTTCTACAATTACTCTTGCACACATTCACTGGTTTACAGTCACCCTCTACCATTACACTTGCACATAATTCCTGCCAATTTCGTCCTCTTCCTTCCATGTACCTCTAGCACAAAAAGAATCTAGCCTTCCATCCTTAGGGTTTTAATCTCCCATTAGTTTATTAATTCAAAATGGAATAGATATAAGGAAAGAGGCTCCTCCTTTGCAAAGAAATTAGAACTCAAGGCCAAGGACTCATATAAATAGTCAAGGACTCAAGGCATAGATGTCCACTTCTATATTCCATAAAACGAATGGCATAGATTTTTTTTATAGCAAGCCACGTGAACTGTTCGACATAATGCCTCAAATAAATGTGATCATATAGAACGCCATGAATGCAGATTTCATGCCAAATATGTGACCTCTGTTAACATTCTCCATCGCTGTGTCAAAGTGGGCAATTTAGAATAGCGTATTGATATCCTTCAAAGTGCATAAGGTGGATTTATAGGTTGACTGTAAACCACAAACAAGGCATGTGAACTATTTGATAGAATACCTCCAAGAAACTGAAATACCACTGTGAGAGTTCTTGTGCATCAATGATGTTTGCTGATGTTACCGTAAATTATGATATTGGCTACTCAAATTGACTCCACATGCCAATTCTGTACACATTACTCGACATTGAGAAAGATGAGTTCAAACATGAAAACATCGTGTTTACTGGTAGAATTGAAGCAACAAGATAAAATTCAGCATATAACTAGTCAAGGACTCAAGGCATAGATGTCCACTGCTATATTCCATAAAACGAATGGCATAGATTTTTTTTATAGCAAGCTGCGTGAACTGTTTGACATAATGCCTCAAATAAATGTGACCATATAGAACGCCATGAATGTAAATTTCATGCCAAATATGTGACCTCTGATAACATTCTCCATCCCTGTGTCAAAGTGGTGGCAATTTAGAATAGCGTATTGATATCCTTCAAAGTGCATAAGGTGGATTTATAGGTTGACTGTAAACCACAAACAAGGCATGTGAACTATTTGATAGAATACCTCCAAGAAACTGAAATACCACTGTGAGAGTTCTTGTGCATCAATGATGTTTGCTGATGTTACCGTAAATTATGATATTGGCTACTCAAAGTGACTCCACATGCCAATTCTGTACGCACTACTCGACATTGAGAAAGATGAGTTCAAACATGAAAACATCGTGTTTACTGGTAGAATTGAAGCAACAAGATAAAATTCAGCATATAACTAGTCAAGGACTCAAGGCATAGATGTCCACTGCTCTCTTCCATAATTTATCTATTTCATGTATTCTTTGCAATCATTTTGAGCATAGTGAACAAATTCTAGGCCAATCCAACACTCCACTCATTCCAACATTAACCAAGCCATATACTTCTCCTTCCATTCTAAAGATTCATTCAAACCCTTAATCAATATTTCCCCTGAGAATTTGACTCTTAGAAATAATTTTTGTAGTTGTCAATGGTTGCAAACTTGCAATTGTTAAGCCTCTCTAGAGCGCTCTTGGTCTGGTCATAGTATTGGTTGGCTTTTCTAATGCCTCACAATATAGGAAGAGTAATCCCAACTACTTTATGAAGATTCCATCTGCTGCAGCAACTCCAGGGATGCCTTTTGAAATGCTGTTAAAACTAAATATTAACCAGCTGGGGTGTTTATGACCCTGACATTCTCTTTTTACATAATTCTTCCCATCCTTGCATTAGGGATGTTTTAAAGTTCTATGCATAGGAGGCTGAGTTTCAATTAGCACTTTCCTATAATTGTGAAGAATTAACTCTTCCCTGGAGAATTTTTTTGTTTTCTTCCCAACCAACTAGTCCGACATATCATCATGGGAAGAGTACTCTAGAATGGTTTCAAGGGCTATGAGCAGAGTTTACATGACTAAGCATAAAGAATTTGCTGAGGCGACCAGCAGACCAACTCATCCCAAATTTTGCAGTCATTTAATCCAAGATCTTGCTTGCATAGTCCCCACAATTGGCCTTGGAAATTTCTTTTCACCATTTTTCTTTTGTAGAAAAACATTCTCGTCTGTATAAAGAAGCTTTCCATCATGTTGGCTCTTGTTCTTACCTTTGGTGGTCCTAAATTTGAATGCCAGTTTAAAATGTTTTGCTAATGATTTAAAAACACTCTATTACAGGTTTTTTCAAATCAGCCAATTTTTGTCTCTTTCTTGAAGGCTATGTTCAGTTGGATTTGAGTGAATATTCTATCTCCTTTTGATTGCTGTTGTTCTGGCTAAAATTGTGATTTCTTCTTGCATGACGAGGCTCTTTGAATTATCCTCATTGATGAAGACTGCCCCTTTATTATTTACCGAGTAATCTCCTTTAGGGATGCTCCATTGGTCTCTATACAAACCTCTGTATACCCTTCATGAAATCTGCATTCTCTTTCCTCACTACCGATCCCCATGACTATCACTCTGCAAGAGTTATCTAGGACCTGTCACAGAGGCTCATTATATTTTTAAGATGTGAAAAGGTGTTTTGCATGTCTGTCGCATACTCTGTCATTATCTTCGTGACTTATGTCTTCCAAACAATTTTATATATTTCGAAGTAGTCACTTCTCATATTTTCAGTGTAGAATGATGATGATTTAGCATAACCTTCAAGTATTGTGTTCTAGTTATTCTGAAACTTTTCTAGGTCTGCACACTTGTCTTTGCTAGTCACTCCTTATGTTGCTTTTTCATCTTCTTTATTTCCATGCCATTTGTATAGAACTGATTTCTCAAAGGAGGTAAAGCACCTATTCACTGTCACCACACAATTCTACTTGCTATCATCACAGAGTTCTTTATTTTCTAAATGGATTTTAGATTATTTGCATTACTTATTTTACTGTCTATGTAATCATGGTGTTCTTTAAATCTAATGTTGATATTTGTTATATTACGGTAGACTGATTTATGACTAAATGATATGACAGGTTGACAGGGTTACACACAATTCAAGTAGACTGTGTCAGCAAGCTGCGGACAGTTGTAGCTTGTTTCTCTTGGAACAGGCAGGTTGAAAGCTACTCTTTCAACAATAAGTGGTTTTAACGGTTCTAGGAAAATTCACCCCAGCAATTCGCCAACGGAAAATTCACTATCAACAATTCACCGCGGGAAAATGCCACCAACAATTCACCACCATGGAAAATTAACCGCCAAATGCAATTAATTTTTCGCGTGGTCAATTGTCATGGCCATGAATTTTCTTGCGTGAATTGTTGACTCCTTGGGTGAATTGCTAGCGGTGAATTTACCGTATGCCATTTTCAACCATAATAGCAAGCCTAGGAGTGACATTTCTAATCTGTATTTAGAGCAACAAGGGATGGAATTAGACATTGACCATTTCTTTAGTAATACTTTGGTCAAGCACATTGACCTAATAGCATTGTAACATGTACAAATATAATTTTTAATAAAATAATTTATTGGAAGGGGCTAAAAACCCCTTCTAAAGACCGAAGGGAATACCAGTGGCCATGGTTATTCCTTGAGGTCGTGTATTTGTCCGATAGCTTAAAGAATGGTTGATAGGCCAAGACCATTCTTTAAGTTTTGTATCTTGTTTACTTTGCGTTTTTTAATAATTTTGATTAATGTTTAATTTTTATTTCAGAATTTGTTAATTCTAATCTCAACCACAATTTTGAAAATAAATTTACCATTTATTAATCACAACACAAATTCCATTTATAAAACATTTCGCAAAGGATAATCATAAATTACCATTACGAAAAAAAATGTATTCACTTTATATTCACATTACATACCATGCCACAAAAAAATACAAAAAAAAAACATTTTAACTTGTCATAATAAGAACAATTTTTTAAATGCTTTACAAAATATCATTCAAAAAGGCATAATAAATTATAAAATGGCATAAGCATGTCATGGCAATTATAAAATCATATTATAATATCCATAATTAATAAAAAAATGTTAAAACATAAAAATAAATAAAGATTGTGATTAAAATTTAATAATAAATATTTAGCTTCTCACATATTAAGATCATTGCAAATGACTAAAATAATCATCTTTAAGTTTCACAATTAAAACTATATCAATAATTTTTAATAAATAAAATAAATTGTATGTGTTGTGTTGTTTTGTGGTGTTGTGTTGTTTTGTGTGGTGTTGTGTTGTTTTGTGATTGTATTAGGTCAATTAGGGGAGGCCATTCAAGCTTCCACCTTCACGTGGTTGGCCTTGTTAGTAGAGAATATTTGAATAAATATTCTTGAAGCTAAGAGAAGCTTATGTGTAAATATTTTCATTTGGAATAAACAATGTTTTATAAATTTAAGGTAATTCATGTTACATGCATGGTCAAATTTGTAAATTAAAGAAAATTATGATTGCAAAGGTGAATTAAAATATATTTTTATTATTTTAAGAAATAATAATTTCCTTTATAATTTGAAATTTTGTTTAAAGTGTCACTAAGAGACCAAAATTTTTTTAAACACTATATATTGTTTAAATTTAACTAAAAAATTATAGAATAGCTATAGTATATTGACTTGTTTATGTTCAAGGTTTGGGGTTTAGGGTTTAGGGTTCACGAGGGTTTAGGGTTTAGGGTTTAAGGTTCAAGGTTCCTCGTTTAGGGTTTAGAGTTTAGAGGGTTTATGTTGAATAATTTTCAGGGTTTAGGGTTTAGGGTTCAGGGTTCTGGAGGGTTATGGGGGTTTAGGGTTGAGAGTTGAGGGTTAGGGTTGACGGTTCAAGGTTTAGGGTTTAGGGTTTAAGATTCAGGGTTCAAGGTTTAGGGTTTAGGGTGTAGGGTTGAGGTTTTAGGTTTTAGGTTTTAGGGTTTAGGGTTTAGGGTTTAGGGTTTAGTGTTTAGTGTTTAGGGTTTAGGATGAGGGTTTAGGGTTTAGGGTTCAAGGTTTAATTTTTAGGGTTTAGGGTTTAAGGTTTATTGTTTTAGGATTTAGGATTTACTTAAGAGTTTTGAAGTAATTTACTATTTTTAGCTTTTGGTGTAGGGAGTGTTTAGGATTAGAGAGTTTGTCTTAGAAGTAAATAAGGCTAAAAAAAATATTTTGGGTTGAAAAGAGACTAAAAAACAAGAGGATCTTATTATTAAAAAGTCAATATTCTACCAACTTTTCATTATTTTAGCTATTCTATAATTTTCTAGTTATTTAAACAATATATGAACTACTAATTTTCATGATTCCCTATTAATGAAAATGTTTTGATTCTCAAGGGTGCAAAACAAAGAGACTAACTTATAGGTTCTAAAGTTTGAATTGCATCATTAGGAAACCTTGATGAGCTTATAATCTTTAAACAATTCCTTTAAACCTTGATTTCATAAGATGTTACCATGCAAAAGTTGAACCTAACCCAAACGATTAGCATTATTATCAAGAGTATCAAGATTAAATACACCAACATTATATAGCATTTAAAAATAATTTGTCTTTCAGTGACACTTTAAACAAAATATCAAATCATAAAGGAAATTATTATTATTAAAACTATAATATGAATAATTAAAATATATTTTAATTCACCTTTGTAATCATAATTTTCTTAATTTCACCATACATGTAATATGAACTACCTTAAATTTATAAAACAATGTTTATTTCAAATGAAAATATTTACACATAAGCTTCTCTTAGCTTCAAGAATATTTATTCAAATATTCTCTACTAACAAGGCCAACCATGTGAAGGTGGAAGCTTGCATGGCCTCCCCTAATTGACCTAAGACAACCACAAAACAACACAACACCACACAAAACAACACAACACTACAAAACAATACAACATCATACAAAACAACACCACATACATTTTATTTTATTTATTAAAAATTATTTATATAGTTTTAAATGTGAAACTTAAAAATATGATTATTTTAGTCATTTGCAATTATGTTAATATGTGAGAAGCTAAATATTTATTATTAAATTTTAATCACAATCTTTATTTATTTTTATGTTTTAATTTATTTTTATTAATTATGGATATTATAATATGATTTTATAATTTCCATGACATGCTTATGCCATATTATAATTTATTATGCCTTTTTAAATGATATTTTGTAAAGCATTTAAAAATTTGTTATTATTATGACAAGTTAAAATGTTGTGTTTTTTTTTTTGTAATTTTTGTGGCATGGTTATGTAATGTGAATATAAGGTGAATACATTTTGTTTTCATAAAGGTAATTTATGATTATCCTTTGTGAACTATTTTATAAATGATGCATAAAATATTTAGGAAGGGATTTGTGTTTTGATTTATTAATGGTAAATTTATTTTCAAAACTATGATTTGTAACTTTAGTGTTGAGATTAGAATTAATAAATTCTTAAATAAAAATTAAGTAGTAATCAAAATTATTCAAAAATGCAAAGAAGATGAGATACAAACCTTAAAGAATGGTGTTGGAGATATAAACAAACGACCTCAAGGATTCAAGTTGCAGGGAGGGGTTGCAAGCTTGCACCTGTTAACCTATCATATCATTTAGTCATAAATCATTCTACCATAATATAGCAAATGTCAACATTAGATTTACAAAACAACATGAGTTACATAGACAATGAAATAAATAATGTAAATAATCTAAAATCCATGTAGAAAATAAAGAATTGTGTGATGATAGTTAGTACAATTGTGTGGTGACAGTGAACAGGTGCTTTACCTCTTTGAGAAATGAGCATGGAAATAGAGAAGAAGAAAAATCAACATAAGCAGTGACTGACAAAGACAAGTGTGCAAACCTAGAAAAGTTTCATAATAACTAGGGCCTCCAGTCCAAGTGCACAATACTTGAAGTTTATGCTAAAGCATAATCATTCTACACTAAAAATATGAGAAGTGGTGACTACTTCAAAATATAAAAAAATGGTCAAAATGTGTTTTGAATGGAAGACACAAGTTGCGAAGATAATGACGGAGTGTGTGACATGCAATAGAAAGCTCTTGTAGAGTGATAGTCATGGGGATCAATGAATAATGTAGTAGTGAGGGAAGAGAACATAGATTTCATGAAGGGTACACAAAGGTTTGGTGTAGAGACGATAAAAGAAAATGAAGGATCCCTAAAAGAGACCAATGGAGAGCCTCATAATTTTGAATGATATAGGAACAAATGAGCATACAATGGGTAGTGATGATAAAATCCTATGTTTCCATAACTACTTATCATATGGTTCACCTAAAGATGAACGATGTTGGTTATGGTAACTATGAACATAAGGAGATTCCAAATTTTTCTTGTCTTGGGAAAGAAAATGGCATCACTAGAGCACCAGAAGTAGGTCATTGCCTCAACATTAGGTAGAAGCAACTTCACTATGAATATGATGCAAAAATTAGCTGAACAAAAAATTATATCAGCCCTAGACAAGGCCTGTAAAAGAGATGTTGTCTTGGATCTTCAAGATTTATTGCTTAGTTTTGGGCTAGATTATGCATGTCTAGTTGACTTGGGTAAGGAAGAGATGAGTTCTTTAATTTTTGAGTTTTCCAAAGGCTACGAGGAAGCCATGGAAACATTTATAGCTTCATCATATTGACTAAACATTACAATCAAATGTATATGATATTCCTAAAACTATCACAACAATTTGCATCAAAGATAATGGTGTAATGTAGAGAACAACTAGATATGGGTAACAAGGATCATAGACAAGATTTGTATTTTCCTGGTTTTACTTGGTCTATGCAAGAATTATTAGTAAGCACAGTTGTTGGTTGCAGGGGTATTTGTGCACCTACAATGTGTTGGTTTTTTTGGCTTGTGAGCAAACACCCACAAGTAGAAGATAAAATCATGGAGGATCTTTTTGATTTTTTGCAAATTGATAATGTTGGTGATAAGACTGGCTTTCTCTCTCTAGATGAATTGAATGGCATGCAGTTTTAGAGGCAACATTTTGTGAAACTCTGAGGCTCAATCCACCCTTCCCTCTTGGTCATACAAGGGTGATGGAGGACATGGTTCTTTTGGACGATACCTCTATCTAGATGAAGGATAGGTTGGACAACTTGTATGATTACAAAAATTATCCCTTAAGATGACCTGAAGAGTGCATTATTGAGGTCATTTGCCACAAAAATAGGAGATAAGGGGATTTTCATGTTTGATGACATGAGAAAAATGAGAAATAATTCCATTGTTTGCAAAACTGTTAATTTTGATAATGAGATTGACATGCAGGATCTTGAAACCTACTCGCAAGTGGACCCATGAATTCCTTGAAAGTTGAAACAAACATTGGGATCATTCTTCTTAAAGAGGGACATCTAAAGAATTTTAGTTGTGTTTGGGCACCCCATTTGTGTCATGTTTTGCTTGTTCACCAAAACAGGTTATTGCTTTGTTAGAGCCTTAGAAGGAAATATCTATAGGTGATGTAGAGGGTAAGGGCTATTAACACTGTTGGGTTTAGTAGGTCTATGTACATTATAATAGTTTTTTCACTCAATTACTATATGGTTTTCTCATTAGACCCATCAGTCCTTGTTTCCATTTTGAGAGTGATAAATCAAACTACATCTACCTACTATCTAAGCTCACAAATATTTCCAAGGATTCCCATCTAATATTCTGTGCAGTGATCAAACCATCTGGGAAATTGCTAAGACCTATGAAGCATTGAGAATTCATGATGTTTTAGGGATAGTTAGGTCCATAAGTAAATAGTTTGTGTCACATGAAAAATATTAAGGACCATTAGGCTTATAACAATAAATGAGTGAACAATTGTTTGATCCTTCAAATTGATGGTCTAACACCATGAATACTATAAAACAGTAACAAGTACAGTTTGGGTTTCTTGATGAACAAGGTCTATCAACTATCCATGTCGAAGAGATGCAAAAGAATAACTTTAAATCATATATAATATATCTACATACCCTAAGAATTTGTGTATTCATGAGGAAAGTTCTTAAGGGTTTTCACAGAGGATGGAAGAAAATCATAAACATGAATACAAATGGTCATGGTTAAGAGGAAGGGGGATAAAATGGAAGAGGAAAATATGAAGATGTTTAGGAAGGCCTCACAACATAATATAACTTTGTACCCTACAAGAAGAATTATCATAGACCCTAGACATGCTAGACAACTAAAGGATGCTAGGACCTTATTTGTTTGTGTTGTCACATGACAAGGTTTGTATGTTGATGCCAAAATCATCTCTCTCATGCTACAGGTAGATGTATTAGTATTGACTTGAATTGTATTTTTTTTTTTTTTGAAATTTTTCTTTACTATATTGATTAAGGGTTTGAATGAATCTTTAAAAATGGAAGGAGAAGTAGATGGCTTGGTTTATGTTGGAATGAGTTGAGTGGTGGATTGGCCTAGAATTTTTGCACCATGCTCAAAATGTTTTTTTTATGGTAATTTGAAGCCTAGAGTCTAGCTGGAGAGAGAAATTTTTGATCCTTTGTATTAAGTCTTCCTTGCAAATTTTCTAGGGCTAATTTTTTATTGATTATCAAAATTTTGAGATTGAGTGAGACTTTTTGGGAGAAATAACTCTTGTATGACATAATGATTGCAAAGAATAAATGAAATAGATAAATTATGGAAGAGAGCAGTGGATATCTAGTGAAAGGATGCCTTGACTAGTTATATGCTGAAGTTTTAGCTATTAATCTATACATGTCCCAAGGAATTTGAGTTCTAATTTTGCAAACGAGGAGCCACTTTCCTTATATCTATTCCATTTTGAATTAATAAACTTATGGAAGATTAAAAACCTAAGGATGGAAGGCTATATTCTTTTTGTGCTAGAGGTACATGGAAGGAAGAGGATGAAATTAGTAGGAATTATGTGCAAGAGTAATGGTAGAAGCTGACCTTAAACCAGTCAATGCTAGAAGAGGTTGATCAATTATAGTGAAATTAGGTCAGCAAAACTAGCCTTGATGGATCTTAGATGAAGGGGTGTATTGGATCAAAAATTATCCATGAAGACCCAAGATGAAAGAAGAGGACCTTTGATAAGTGCTAGTGTAAGTGAGGTGCATCTAAAATTGGAATAAGGTAGAGAAAAAGATGAGTTCACAATAGCTTCCAGGAATGACACCAAGCAAGGAACATTTAACCCAAAACCAAATTACTACATTCCAGTGGTAAACAAACTTCATTATTGTAGATGATTCGTAGGTTTTGTAAAATATTTCAAACCCAATAAAAAAATGCTACAACAAAAAACTACAAAGTAGGGCATGCACAGACATACCAAAAGTACAATAAGTAGCTAGATGTCCTATGAGGTCAGTGAACTACTAAACCACATCTAATGTTGACCTGAAAAGAAATTGAAGTCCAACAAACCCCATTATTGCCACTGTAAAAACTTAAAAGCATCATCCCATTGTTGTTCAACAAATATGTGTTTAAATTTAAGGCAACAATGTCAGTTGTATAAAGAGTACAAGATTCATTTGGAGGAATCTAAACCTCATTGGGGCATGTGTTCTCTTTGAGAACATAAAATGAAGTTGATTTGTGCTTGATAGAAAATCCAAATGGATTAGTTGTGCAAGAGAAGATCAACTCACTGCTTGAGAACTGAGAGAATTCAAACACTGGATTGGCTGTTATGGAAATTTGGCTTGTGATCTAGGAAGCAGGCCATAAGGAAATTCCCATCTCTTCTTCTCTGCATCAGTTATGTGAACTCTCACTTGGTCCTGCATCTCATGCCTACACTAAAGCCTAAATTTACCTTCCACATTTTCCCTATTAGAACATAGAAATGAACATGAGTCAGTCTATTAGAAATAAAAACAAATCAAATTAAAACAATGTGTAAAGGAAAAATTACCTAAAAGAAAAATATTTCCCTAACTCAATTGTAGCTTCCTTTCCTTGCCTCTTTCCTTTGCTCCGCCTCTTAATCTAACAACAAAAAAGAAAAAGAAAAAAGAATAGAACAAATGAAAGAATAACATAAACAGATAGACCAAACTAGTGTGCACACTATGAACAACCAAACTCTAAATCCTAATAAAAAAATCAGAGCACTTAGAAAAGAGAGAACAAAACATTGTAAAAAATGAAAAATGATCACAAATGATCTGTGACTTAATGGAATAGAATTGTTCATTTATATTAGAATTTGAAATGCTCTTTGTTTCCGCTCTCCAAATTTTGAATTTTCTTTACCATTAGTCTTCTATTCTCAATAGAGATTTGAACTTTCGTCTCACTCTCAAGTCTCAATGGAATTTTGAATTTTCTTTCCCCACCAATTTTATACTGTCAATGGCTATCCTGATATGGACATAAAAACAAATAACTAAAATATTTATATATTCTTTTCATAGTAAGCGATTAGGAATAGAGGTTTGCCCACTAAAATAATTGAATAATGAGCTAAAATTTTCAAATATTCAAGTGAAGTTGATTTTGGAAAATGGTTTCCTAAGAGACATGAGATTTCTAATAGATTTAATTTTCAAAAAATGAATATAATAAGAAGAAAAAAAGGATGTAGTGTGTTCTACATTAAAATGAATTTGTAACTCACATCGTGAGTCTATGTGGGGAGAGATTCTAGTCATAGCATGGCCAAGACTAGTTAATAACAATGCCTTGTTTCTGATATCACATTTAAAGTCAATAAAATTATATTTGATAAAAAATTAAATATAATTATACTATTTAAATGCTTAGTTAAATTTTTGAATAAATTATTAGATGAATAGGGATAAAATATAGCACATTATACACTCTTTTATATATATATAAACATGACACACAATACCTAATGCTATTAAATATATAAGATGCATTTAAAAAGTAAAAATCAATAAACAAATTATCATATGTATAAAATTTATTACAATTATTTTTATTAAATTTTATTGTTAAGCATTTTAATGGGATAAAAAATAGTTAATATTGAAAATTCAAATAGTTTAAAATCAAGAACAATTCATCTCCTTGAAATATATGAATTGATTTTGCAAAATTAGGACATACATATTCCAATCAATAAAAAATTGCCATTTTCTAAAATTAAAAATATGGTTCATAAGATTTTGATGCAAAAATTAAATATACCTCAAAAAACTAATTAATAAAATAAATCACTTTAGGGTATGTGCAGGATAATCATGGAAAAAATAGGCCCTTAAGTGGCAAAAAAATAAAAAAAAACAGTGTTAGGAAACTTAATGTAAAAATTTGAATAAGTTATCTATATTATTTAAAAAATATGTAAGAATAGAATCTGTAGAAAATTGAATGTAGTTTCTAAACTACTAGGTTTATTTAAAAATAAATAAAATCTATTTGGTGAAAATTTGAAATTTCAATGCAGTAGTACTTAAATTTCAGGGAAAAAATAAGAAGTAGGTGCCTGTCTAACAACCCTAACCATAATAAAATGATAATATTTTTTATAATATTTTATATATAATTAGAGGACTCATGTCCGGATGTGATGCATATTTTTTTGTAATTTTTTTAGAAGTAAATAATTAATTATGAATTTTTTATTACAAATTTTTAAAAATATAAAAATTTGTATGTCTGACCACCTTAACTTGGTCAAAACTTCATGAAATTTATTTTTTCTTCTTTTAATCCTATATTATGTGAAGCATAGAATGTGACGCATGTTTCGAATTCAAAAAATGTGATACCATTTTAAAGTTATAGATGTTTTTCAATCAGCCTATCGATCAGGACTTTAGTCGTAATTCTAATAGAAAATAAATAATAATAATTTATTAAATTAAAATTAAAGCTTAATTTATATTGGTGGAAAGCTAAGAATCTCCTCTAAAAACCCTTTTCGTTTCATCAATTTTGGATTAAAAAAGGTCGTCAGCCACATACCCTACAAATACCCATAATATTGCCACTTTTTGGCCCCTCATGATCCTGCACATACCCTTTATATTTAAATTATCAATCTATTTCATATAATTATATTCTCAAACTAAAGCCTCCACCAACAACACCCACTCTTGAATAGGGGGGAATCTAAATTAAAGAAAGCAAGTTAGTAAATTCAATAATTTAAATCTTTTTTATAGTAACCACACAAGCTCTTTATTAGAGAAAAATTGAGACTTAAAAACATGTATAGGTAAATTTTTGAAGAAAAAAGATAATATATAACACTTTTATGCACATAGTGCTAATAATAATCACACTTAAAAAGGAAAAAATAAATTCAAATTTTATTTTGCACTATTGTGGATCTTGTAATCTTGATTGTAACATCTCAAGCAAGAGAAATGGAGAAAACTATAAGATATGTATACATTCAACACAAATAACTCAAATATATATTGGTCAATAATTGATTTAGTTTCATCAAATAAAATCTAACGTCAAATAATATTTACCAAATGTAACAAAAAAACTTAAAAATACATTAGAAATTCATATCTTTAAATCTTTACAACTCATTAGACCCTCAAATTTTGATGCATATATTGACACCAATACCTTTAACTGACTATCACATATTAAACCATTTTTTTTTAATTTTAAAATAATCAATTTAATAGATCTAGACCATTTAAACCAAGATTTGAATTATATAATTTATAATTTTCTTTAGGTCATAGTCTAACTGGACCCCAAGAGTTACTCAAATGAGATTAAACCACAGAGAGATATTTGTTGCCAAACATTTGTTCTTATTCCTCTGACAAAAATGTGGACATGGCACTTGTTAGCCCTAAAAAACGCAGGTTTGAACCATGAGAGGTTGCCAGGCTCTCACAACATTTCAGGGTAATACACAAGGCCAAAAGTTTTGAATCTTCTACTCTTCAGGTGCTGCTAGACGTAGGCGGGTGTACCTATAACAATGAAGCAGACTTTGCTTTTATTTATTTCTTAAAGTAATTTACCTACACAGGCAAGTGGGAGTGGATAAATGAGTTTTATTCTAGTACAAATTATATAAGCAATATCAAGGCTAAAATCTAATATGTTCACGTATAAAAATGAATGAATCTTAACAGTGGAATGGTAGAGACTAGTGCCTTATTGGGTGTGCAGAGTCAAATGAAAGATCTAAAATAAGTAACTTATTTTTGGCAGATACTCTAATTGTTTGGCATATAAATTTGAGTTTATAACTAGTATAAACATGCAATAATATGATTACCAAGTTCTTATTAATGATCCAAATGAGATTCCCTAATTACTATGATTGACTAAAAGGATTTAATCTTTCCTTGAAGAACCAATTAATCAAACCACACAAATACAACAAATGTGCACTGATAAACTAAAAAATATCCTTGATATATTAGTTTAAATAATTAAAAAACATCAACCTTGGAGACAACTTCAACAATACTTTCAATTAACACAGCAAATAATTGATACCAAAAATATGCCACCAAATCAAATAATTTCCATTGATATCTCCATTATTTCAAAACATGCAGCATAGTCTTAGAATTGTAATCTACTATATCTTTTCCTATTCGCTCTCTTCTATTCTTCACTATAAAAAATGGGTATTTATACATCAGCAACACAAAAGGATGCGTCCTTTCGTATTCAAATCTTGAGTGATCCATTTTTTTGAACTTTTACCAACGTTCATCAAACACCCGCTAAGACATCTTGTAGTTTCACCGACATTTTGAGTCTCTCTGACTAACATAGATTATATGTCGCTATGATATCTTGCAGTCTCACCGATGTTTTGAGTCTCCTCGATGTTCTCCCTTCAGTCCCAAGTGTATCACTATAACTCTCACCGATGCAAACCTATTGTTGTGACTTTGCAAGTCGGGCATATGTCCCTCTGCTTACTTTTTGTCTTGTTGAGATATCTCCATCAATTCTGATCGCCGAGACATAATTATTTTCTTGTTGTTGGAAGAAGACTCGGTGTGACCTTCTTAGCTCTCTCCGATGAATTATGTCTTGCCGATGATCAAAACGTATCACCAAGTCCTTACCAATACAACTCTTTTGGTGTGACATAGGGGGCCGACAGAACTCAATGAACTCATATCAACAAAATCCTCCTCTTTATCAGCAAGACCAGATGAATTGTACAGGACTTCACTCTGATGGATCAAGTCTAGCCGATATAGTTCTTTGTGCTCGATATGAATCACCCTAATGACTATTGGCTTGCCAATAGGATCCCTTTTTTGTTGAGACTATGAATTGCATCATGCTAATATGAATCCTCAAACGAAATCATATCGGTAAGACATTCCCGACCTCTTGCCGATAGACTAAAAAAGAATATGTTTTAGTATAAAATAATCTTTTGGGATTGGTGGGACCTACAACATCTTATGTTGATATTATTTATATATTCAAATACTCAGGGACAAGTAGATTCTATGGGACTAAATGACTAAAACATGGGAAAATATGTTATGCAGAGTGAACTATGGTATGGGCTTCTTAGGAAGCTTATGGGTACAAACATCCATGAAATTTTCAAAATTTTATAGTTCTAACAACACCTTGTCCACCAAAAACTACATCCAAATTCAATGCCTTTGAATTCTTGCAAAAATTAAATCAAAAGCCCAAATCTCATTCCTCAAACACAAATGATATTGAAATTTTTTACCATGTCATGCATCTACCTTCATCTCCCATAAGTCAAAATATATCTTAGGATTCTTTCATCCAAGTTAATGATTCCATCCAACCACCTTCTTTTATCATACCTTCTATATCTAATGATTGATTTCAATCTCTCAGTCTAAACCATGCTAGCATAGGCTCCTTTACACATCAAGATCAAATCATTCTTTCCACTTCATCGGATGATATCAAAATTCCACAAGTTCTTCCAATCTTTGAACAAGACCCCATCTCTCAAGAATTCTATGATGATCCCCTCATTTCACTTTTCATCCACAATGATCCCTTTCCATCTCAAGAGAAAATTATTCTTCTAAGTCCTCCTTCCACCACATATAATGAATCCATACCATCTCATGATTCCATTGCATCCTAGGAGCATGATCATTATTCCAGCCTATCTAATGATGACCACCTTCTCATGATCAAGATATGCTTTGTATAGAATCTTATGATTCCCTTCCTCATCAAGATCAAGATATGCTTCCATCAGAGAATATCCCTTCATTCCATGAGGGTGTTCATCCTTCTCAAGATCAAGATATGCCTTTCAAACCATTACATGATGATTCCACACCTAATAAAGAGCAAGCTACTCCATATTCTACACCTTGTGATCCTTTTCCAAGTCAAGATCAAAACACTCCATCACCCCCATGTCAAGATCCTATCACACCTATACTAGCCATCCATGAACCCCACACCTATAAATTGGGATCCTCCACCTTTATCTACTTCGGTTTATTTCTAGCACCTATCCTTTCATTCATATCATTTATCCTCCCCAAAATGGACTTGTATCTTGTTTCACAAGCAATACATATCCCATTGGTAAGAGAATGTGTCAAATTATGAACTATAAAGGAAAAGGATTAGGTGTTCATGAACAAGGTATCCTAGAACCCCTTTTTTCTCAAGAAAACCCATATTACCATGGCCTTGGTTATACACCTAAGTGTTATAGTCCTTCAAACATTCCATTTATCCTAGGTCCTCATCCTAGTCCGTCAAATCTTCCATCTATCGTAGGTCCTCATCCTAGTCCCTCAAACCTTCCATCTATCCTAGGTTCTCATCCTAGTCCATCAAAATTTCCATCTATCCTAGGTCCATATTCTATCCCTCAAGAATAAAAAATGCACACATCTTTGATGCCCTTTCAAAATTATACCTATGCTCACTCATCCATAATACCTCCATACCATTCATCTCAATCCATCCCTCCCATTACTCTTGGAGGCAATTTGGGTACCAAATGTCAAAAGCTTCCATATCAAATTCCACATGTATCAAAGGATCAACATGTCTCCTCGAAGAGGCATGCAAAAATAAAAGAAAATTTGATCCAAAATCAAAGGAAAAATAAAAAAGGCCACAAAGGCCCATCAAAGAAAAAGGAAAAATTATTAAGGCCACAAAGGACCATAAAGCAAAGAGAAAAATCTCAAAGGTAAAAAAGGACCTGAAAGCAAAAATCAAAGTCAAAAGTCATGTGGATTCCAAAAAGTCTCATAGAAGCAATAAAATCTAAATTGGCATCCAAATTTTCTAATCCAAAAGCTTCCTCCAATCTGCCATCTAAAAACCCATCATCTTCCAAATTTATATTTCCTTCGTCACTCCATCACCCTTCAAGGTGTGTGCCAATGTTGACCTTGCAATCCTTTTCGTCTATCCATCAACAAGCCTTTCCACCTCCTATACATTACCCAACATTCATCCCCCATTTTTCTCCTTTAATCCAATCCTTTGGATAAGTCTTTAGTTCTTCCGTCATACATTTAATAGGAAAACATTTTTGAGTCTAATCCCCATTGCCATGGTTTATTAAAGGGATATTTGGTCATGAAACTTGATGTTTAAGTCCTTCCATATTTCTATCATGCATATATTATCCTCCACATTTCCCACCTTTGATCTCGACAAGGTTAAGGATATTCTTGAACATCATATATCTTATCCTATACACTCTATCCATATCTTTCATACCATATCCTTTAGCCTATCCATATCTGATCATTCTTGCTAAATACACTATTTCTTCCTTTCCTTGGTCTTGATGAGGAATAGGGGAAAAATACTTGGACAATATGTTTTTATCTTATCAAAAACAACACAATCACAAGATTCATTTCACTTTATCACCAAGATTAAAATGCATCATTTTAAAAATATCATATAACTAAATTTTTGCACAATTTCATTCTTACAAAATGTCATATCCAATTTTCCAATTTCATAGAAGTACAATATGTAATAATCAATATACAATAAAATATCACTATCTCAATAAGTAATGTCTCTAAGTAACAAGCCTTTAGCATACTCAATTTTTGTATTGAGATGAAACATAGAAAAAGAGGCACACCATCAATAGGGGATCAATGATGAACCTAGTTTTCATTGTGTGTGTTTCATTCAATTATGAAGGCCAAAATGCCAAAATAACAATCAAAAACTAATCCTAATTAGTATATCAATGAAAATGGGAGTTTTGAGAGTTTGAAATGATGTGCACCTTGTAGAAAAGTAGTTTTTGGGACACAGAGGACTCATTCACCTTTAGTGGTGAATGGGTCCATATTAGGGTTTCAAAAACTAACTTTTAGGTTTTATTCCTCTCAGTCTCAACTCCTAGATCCTAGGTTTTCACTGTGTCAAGCCCTACTAAGGACTTATTCACCTTTAGTGGTGAATGGGTCCTTTTAGGGTTTCAAAAAAGTGACTTCTAGGTTTTTCTCTTCAATGTTTGCACTCTCAATTCCCCGGTTTGTAGCTCTCAAAAGACTGAAAAAAAATTGTAGCTTCAATTCTTTGTTCATCCACTATAAATGACAATATTGCAACTTGAAAACTTTGAATTTTTTTCTTCAAATTGGTTCTCCACTTGATCCTCAACCTATAAATTTTCTAACACACATTCAAGAGGAGAATTTTTTTTTTTATTGTTAGTGAATAGGGGTTTGACTTGGTCAAACCCCTTTTAGGTAATTGAACCAAATGTTGAAATAATGAAATTGAAGCATGAACATGAAATGATGAAATGTTGATACCTTGGAAGTTGTCTTGGAGTATAAATATGCAAACTACCATGAAGTGGCCATGAAGAATGTAGATCTTGATCTCAAATATGATGTGCAACAATGCTCGCAAGATGCATCTTCAATGTCACATCAATAATCTTAGCTCAACAACATGCATGCATGCACTATGCCCTTGACATGATCAAATGATCTTGAATTTTTGCAATAAAACCTTGGTAATCTACCTTGAAATTCCTTTTAATTGCTCTTGTAAACTCTTGTGAACTCAAACTTTTTATAATGCATAAATGCTTGGAATTCTAGCAGTAAACTATGTGAATTAACCCCTTATTTATACTAATTTTAGAGATTAACCCCAAAATTCAAATAATTCAAGATGACATCAGATCTACGAATGAAAATTTTTAAAATCTCTCTAGAATTAAATTCAAAAAAGGGATTTCCTATTCAAGGACCCATTCGCCACTAAAGGCGAATGGGTCCTAGCACAAGTTTCTAGGACCTTCCTTTGGGGGGTGGAAAGAACATAAAAAACCCACCTCAAAAATCCATAGAAAGGGGTGTCCTATGTGCAAAAGGCTTATTTTCCAATAAAGGTGAATGGGTTCTAGCAGCAATTTTTAGGACATCAAAATTTCCAAACTAAGTGTCATACAATATCATTATTGGGTGTCAGGATGGATCCTTGAAAAGAGGGCTTTAATTTGAATTAAAGGGGAAAATTAAGGTCAATTAACCACCTTTAATTAATGAAACCATGGATAAATGTGAAAGTGTAATACAACACTCTACAACACCTTAAATAAGGTACAAATTAATTAAATTTTATTAAAAAGGTCCCAAGATTAAATGTCAATGTGTACAACACATTACAACATTGAGCCTGCAAAAATTAGGTTAATTTAATGACAATTATTCCCAAATTAAGGAAAGGGGATACTTTTTGCATTACTATATTTTTCCCCCACTTTAGTGAGAGGATGACCCCATTTCAAACTCACACTGAAGTAGACAATTAAGACATTTAAGTATGCAGCAATAACAAAGATGCATAATCATACCCTGTCAAAGGCCAAGAAAAATAAAGGGAAATCAAAGGATCAAGCACAACCATTCCAAGACGAAAAGGAATAGGGTTGTTTGTCCGTAACATGAACCACTTGCTTTGGGGTAGTGGAAACTCAGTCTTTCCACTAGGTGAGTTATCCCAATGAGGTGGAAAATGAGAGAATCATATTAGCCTCTCATACGATTTTGAAGTTATCCTCCTGACAACTTCAATAAGGCACCACAATGTAATTCTTTTTGTAAATGCTTTTGAATGTCATGTAATTTTTTGTTTAAAAGGGATTTTTCTTTGTTCATGTAAGGTCTTCTTTTTTGGGAACATCATGCCTAATGTCTCCAAGAGAGGAAAAGTCAAAGAAATATCACTCTGTAGGAAATCAAGCCCAATGACACCACCAAAAAAAGAACACATCATAAGAATAAGGAAAATTGCATAGTAAAACATGAGTGTCGATGTATGCCCCCACTTTAAAACAATTGCTAACACCATTTCTATCAGAATTTTCTTTAAAGTAGAAGACATGAGAGCTTACACGGAAAGCCCTATGCCAAGTCATATGTTTCTAATAATCTATGTCATGAAATAGGAAGGAATGTTTTTCCCCCAAAAATACAATGCTAAAATTAGAAAGAAGGTATGTCACATGCGAGTCAACTTAAGGCATGTCGTCCACATCCCAAGCTTGCTCTTATATATACATGGAAGTGGTCAACTAGCCAAAAGAGGCAACAACAAGTAACATACGAGGACAAGGCTATCTAACCCCTTGCCCCCACTTAGTGTGGGACAAGAATGACCCAAAATAATTGATGAAAAAAATGCTAGAGTGAAAACCAGTATCAATTAGAGGAATTAGGTGCCTCCACATAAGGAAGAGCACCAAACTCCTTAAGATGGATTTTATTACGCAAATCCTTGGATTCATTAGTAGAATGACCATGAACTCTACGATATGCACAAAATGAACTCTTGTAATAAAATTTCTTTCATGTTCTTGGAAGGAGAGATATCAAACAATCTTGGAGGAGTCTCAACAAGATACTCTCTTGATCAGATGTTCCTTTATTTTGCAACAAAGATATCTCTTGCTTAGTACAAGATGTCATACTTACAAAAGACTCCTTAGATTGTGAGATTTTGTACTCTTCTTTATAGGAGGGTGTAAAATATATCAAATTCAAATCATTAGTTTTTTCATGATGGCATTGAAATTAAGCATGGATTTCTTTGTTTATTTCATTTCTTTCAGAGGACAATAACTAAGACCACTAGTGTCTATCAATTCAAAATGAACTAATGTTAAAGTTGGTTTAGGACATTTTTTTGTAAGAGTGTTGATATTGAGTGAAGGCTTGTTTAATGCTTTTATTTCTATCAAAAGATAATAACCAAGACCATGATTTATTTCTTGCATGTTAGGCTCTATAGGGACACAAATACCTTATTCTCTAGCACCGCATCCTTTTCTGCTATAACCAAGTTGTCTCATAAGTTCATAAAATTTTCCATAAAAATTTTGATCCAAAATGGGGTGGAAAACACCAAACTTATCTCAATCAACCAATCTTTCAATCATTTAAACATCCTATGATGGGTTTTTCCTCATTAGCCCTCATTCTCCTTACAGCCTTTCAAAACTGTTTTTCCTTCATAAATTTCATAGTAAGCATGACATCCAAAATTTAAAGGCATTTTCAAATACCCTTTAAAAAAAATTCAACATAACCTAAAACTAGGTGGGGTTACTTTGAAATGATAGGGTCAAAAAATTAACAACTTGCTCTTAAAGCCCAAAACATAGTAGCAACAATTTGGATTTTTTTGGGCATAACTTTCATTGCATACATGATATCTAAAATGTAAACAAAGTTATAGATACCCATTTGGGATTTATAAAACATAATTCAAAACTAATGTATGTTACTCTGTACATAGCTATTCAAAAATTGACCGCTTTTCTACCAATTAGACTAAAAATATAAAAAAAATATGACCTAGGGCATCACCAAAACACGTGCAAACCTTCTCCCCTAGTCCTGCAACTTTTAGGAATCAAAATACATGTTATTACATGCTATTAAACCTAGTTTTAGTGGTTTTCATTAGATGAATGAAAAGATATCCATTTTTCTTACTCACAAGCTACCTTGTCTAGGGTTTTAACCCAATTGGAAAGAAACGACTCTAAAATGCTTAAATCTTAATAAAAATCAATGAGACCAAGTGCAACAGAAAAAATATTCAAAGCTCTACCATATAAAATTGATTTAGAATCAAAATATGGACGTATAACACCATACTACGTCAAATAACAGTGATGCAACGTTCAGATTTCATATTTTCAAAAAATAAAGTAATTTCATTGCTCCAACTTCAAGATTTTCAACCTCTAACCCTTGCCTCAACCTCCCAAGGAATTTTTAAACCTTTCAAAATATTTCCTAATGGTTCATAATTTATTTTTCAAGTTCCAACTGTTCAACTTCAACTAGACACCAAAAATTGCAAAAGTTATTTTTTTTGCAACTTGACAACATTCAACAACTTTGACACTTTTTACATTTGCACACAAACTTAACACCTAGTGACCCAAACTAGACTCCAAAAAATTTAAAATGGTATTCTTAGACCTTATTACATATTAAGAACTTAAACAAAGCAAAACATTAACAATTTACCCCTCTTGGGCATGAGAACTTGTGGGTGCCCCTGCACCATACTCCCAGAAAAGAAAAGATTTAAGCTCCACTTGAATAGAAGGTAGAAACATGAAAACCATGATTGAAAGCTCTTGTCTGATGTCTTTAGATCCCTGCATATTACCTTCTTTGAAACATTCCCATGCTTTCTTCATCTTCACTGTAGGTTTCTTGAAAACTTGGCAATGGTAGTTGAACTTGTCAATATAAGCTTGTCCTCCATCTACACCTCTACCTTGTAACTAATCCCTTTTTCCTCTATGGATGTCATGCACATGCCAATAGTACTATTTTCTCCTACAATGGCTTGTTTTATTTTCACCTTAGGCTTCTTATCTCTCAAGTTTGCAATCCCATCAAGAGAACTTTGTCTTCTCTCTTTGTCTCTAACCACCCTGTCATCAAGCTTACATTCTTGAATAATGTTACTACCCTTTTCTAAAAGAAGTAAATCTGAATTAGCCTTGTTACCTTTAGCATTACAATCAATAACATTTGCAACTCTCTTTTGCTACTCCACTTGTAGTAGATGCTTTCCTAACCATCCATCTTCCATCTACAACTTAGTTTGGTCATTATGCTGCTCCATACCTTATTTTCCCTTCAAACATTGCTTGCTCAACTCTGAAATCTCTTTCCCAGCAATCCTCTTTCCTATAGCATCCAAATTCCCTTCATTGACAACCTCTCAAACAAGTGCATCATTAGTGTTGACACCATTCCTTTCTTTAGACACATCACATTCTTCATTTTTTTTGTCATAGGCTGATGTGTATGATAGACCAGGCTCTAGAACAAAAGCTAAATAGTGACTAGCATCTCTTCTTTGAAGCAAAAATTCATAAAAATTATCAACTGCTATGTCTACATGATCCTTCAAGACATCCTAAAATTCCCAAGGAAACTCTTCAATGCTTGTTGATGTTAAAAGATTCATCAGTTTGCTTACCATTGCATTACCTACCTCTTCCTCTTTCTTAGATGGATTTTACTCTCCCTTCATCAACAAAGATACTTCAATTTCTGGTTTTGCTATCCTCTCTTTTCCTCTTCTCTTCTGAATGATCTTCATGATAGGCCATTTAACCTTCTTCCTTATTAGTAAATGTCAACCAATTCCTTTTTTTGCTCGCTCAAGAAGTTGTTTCATTTCAAGTTCCATTCTCTCATGCATCTTTTCTTGAATTTTTTGCATTTTCTCCAACACTTATCTCAATTCTATGATCTATTTCTAAAAATTTATCTACTCTTCCTTCTCATTTTTCTTCTTCTCACTTCTTTCTTTTATTTTCTCTTGTTTCTTGCTTAGCACCTCTGACTCTGCAAGTCTCCATAGAAAAATATCCTGAACATTTTCATTCTCCTATCTTAAGAAAGTCTCTTTTACCTTTCTTCTTCTTGTCTTCATGGTACCTCACCTTAGATACCTCACCTTAGGCCTATTTTTTTTCCCCTTGGCCTAGTCTTTTGGCATCTAGGTTACTCCTTCAACATGCAAAAAGACAACACATAAACTGAAAAAAAAAATTCCCAGATCTTTGGGCTCTGCTACCAATTTGATGTAGAGCAAGGTGGAAAAAATCAAACCTATCTCAATCAACCAATCTTGAAATCATTTAAACATCATATGATGGGTTTTCCCTCATTAGCCCTCATTCTCTTTGTAGCCTTTCAAAATTGGTTTTTCTTCATAACTTTTAGAGTAAGCATGACATACAAAATGTAAAGGCAATTTTAGGTACCCTTTTAAATGTTTTTCAACATATCATAAAACTAGATGGGGTTACTTTGAAATGATAGGGTCAAAAAATTATCAACTTGCTCTTAAAGCCTAAAACATGGTAGCAACAATTTGAGTTTTTTTGGGCATAACTTTCATTGCAGACATCATATAAAAAATGTAAAAAAAATTCTAGATACCCATTTGGGCTTTATACAATATACATCAAAACCAAGGTAGGTTACTTTGTACAAAACTCTTCAAAAATTGACTATTCTTCTGCCAATTAAATAAAAAACATAAAGAAATCTGACCTAGCGCATCACCAAAACATGTGCAAGCCTTCTCCACTAATCTTGCAACTTCTAGGAATCAAAATACATGTTATTATATTCATTCCACCTAGTTTTAGGTGATTTCATTGGAGGAATGGAAAAATATCCATTTTTCTTAGTCCCAAGTTACCTTATCTAGGGTTTCAACCTGTTTGGAGAGAAATGACTCTAAAATATTCAAATCTTAATGAAAATCAATAAGACCGAGTGCAACAGAAAGAATATTCAAATATCTACCATCTAAAATTTATTTAGAATCAAAATATGGACATAAAACACCGTACTACATCAAATAACGACGATGCAACGTTTAGATTTTTAAAAAACAAAGGAATTTCATTACTCCAACTTCAAATTTTTCAACCTCTAACCCTTTCCTCGACCTCCCAAGGCATTTTTAAACCTTTCAAAATCTTTCCCAATGGTTTATAACTATTTTTTCAAGTTCCAACTATTCAACTTCCACTAGACACCAAAAATTGCAAAAGTTAATTTTTTTGCAACTTAACATGCAACAACTTTGACACTTTTTACATTTGCACATAAACTTAACAAATAGTGGCCCAAAATAGACTCCAACACATTTAAAATTGTCTTCTTAAACCTTATTACATATTAATAACTTAAACAAAACAAAACATTAACTTTTTACCCCTCTTGGGCATTAGAACATGTGGGTGTCCCTACACCACTTTTGCATTTCTTTCAGATTTGGTGGTTGCTCATGATAAGCTTCATCAAAGTTTGTTGTGTAATTTTTTTCTTCTAAAGTGGTTGAGGTGGATGCTTTTGAATTTTGTGTTGACATTACTGCTTTTTCTTTTCCTTTTTCAATCTCTTTATTTATGATCTTGTATTCGCCCATGAAATTTGGTGTGAAATCCAAGGAACCCCAATCATCTTCCAATAATTTTGTGATTTCTTCGGTATGCTTCTCTTTTTCTTGCTCCAACACGAGTTCCACTTGTATAGTCAGTGTCAATGTTTTCAAAGGATTTTTCTTGTTTTTCTCAATGAGTAAGATATCTGGTTCAAGGTCAACCTTGAGTGTGTAAACTTTTTTGTTATAGACATACTTCATTACACAATGAAGGGTAGAAGGCACCCCATTCATCTCATGAATCCATGGTCTACCTAAGAGGAGATTATATGAAAGATCGTGAGGCATAACATGGACCAAAGTTCAAGTAATGTTACTTTCCCCACTTTGATAGGTAATATGATGACTTTGAGTGGTTGTTTTCCTATATTATCAAATCCTCGAATAGACAAAGAATTATATTTAATATCACTTTTTCTCATTTTTATCTTTTCTAAAAGGATCACACTACACACATTTAAGGCCGAACCATTATCAACAAGGATTTTTTTTATTGTGATTCAATTAACCTAGACTATTATATTGAAGGGTTGATGTTTTTTCTTAATTTCTATGGGAGGTAACTCATATTGATGGAAAGTGATGTCTAAGATTTCCTAGGTTATAGCTTGAATTTAGGTTGCTACTTCATTTGATTGCACATTAGGAATGATAGGAATTTTTGTTAAAGCACTTTGAAGCATGCTCTAATAAATAGGGGAGGTTTGAATAAGTTCCCATAAGGATATCTTAGCATGAGTATTTTTAATTTGTTCAAGAGGATCGTACTCCTTCCCACTTTAAGGGAAAAAAAGGAAGGCCATGTAAGATAGGGTTAGGCAACGAGAGGGATGTTTGAGTTGTTTGTCTTGGTTGCAGATTGTTCCTAGTGTTATATGTATGAGCAATGGTGTTATAATTTGATTGTTGCGAAACACTATTCTTAAGTGGTTTGAGAATGAGGATAGGTTTATTTTAAGTTTTTGGCTGTTGTGAGGGTGGGTAAACAATTAGAGGATTCTTAGGATGTCCCGCAGGGTATGCAGGAGGTCCAATAATCGATAGGGTTCTAACAGGCACTTGTGCATTCATAACCTCAATGGTTTCAGTTTGATGTCTTTCTAGTGAAGGGGAATCTAGTGTCATCTCTTTACCATCATCTAAGGAAGTCACATCACTATTTTTGTCACTTTCTTCCACCATGATATCCTCCCTAGGAGGAGGTTTTAGGAGAACTCCAAACTAGATGTTCATGACATTTAAAGGTTGTTTTTTCTAAAACAAATTTATCACAAGTAAGCGAGTTATCAATGGCTGGATTGTCTTGCTTATCAATGATGGAATTCTCTTGTTCAATAATGCCTTCATTAGGGGAAGAGAGGAAGGTATGTGCAGGATCATGATGGGCCAAAAAGTGGCAATATGATGGGTATGTGGTTGATGAATTTTTTTTAACCCAAAATTGATGAAATAAAAAGAGTTTTTAAAGGAGATTCCCAACTTTATACCAATATAAATTATGCTTTACTTTGAATTTAATAAGTAATTATTATTAATTTTATATTCAAATTATGACTAAAGTCCTAATCAATAGACTGATTGAAAAACATCTATAGCTTTCAAATGGTGTCACATTTTTTGAATCTAAAACATGCGTCACATTCTATGCTTTTCATACTATAGGATTTAAAAAAAAAAAAAATTCATGAAGTTTTGACCAAGTTAAGGTGGTTAGACATGATTTTTTTTATATTTTTAAAGTTGTAATAAAAATTCATAATTAATTATTTACTTGGAAAAATTACAAAAAAATATGCATCACATTGAGACATGAGTCCTCTACTTATATCTAAAATCTTATAAAAAATATTATCATTTTATTGTGGTTAGGGCGGTCAGACAGACACCTACTTCTTATTTTTTCCCTGAAATTTAAGTACTACTGCATTGAAATTTCAAATTTTCACCAAATAGATTTCTTTTATTTTTGAAAAACCTAGTAGTTTAGAAACTACACTCAATTTTCTACATATTCTATTCTTACATATTTTTGAAATAACATAGATAACTTATTCAAATTTTTATGTCAAGTTGCCTAACTTTGATTTTTTTGATTTTTTTGCGACTTAAGGGCCTTTTTTTTCCATGATGATCCTGCACATACCCAGGAAACTCAGATTCTTATTGTGGATGTCAAAATATGCAAATGGTTAAAAAAACTAACATACACAAGCATGGTTAGTGTATTTAAGCAAAACAGACCTTCAACATCTATATGAGATAATCTAACATGCTTTTTAAAATGCAATAAATAACAAGATAACCAAAGCATCTATAGAAAAATATGAAATATATCTATCCCATATTGGATTGGTGCTACTTTGATGTGAAAAGTAGCCCTTTCCTAACCCTTGCTAAGCTTGATGTTGCAAATGATGATGGGAAAAAATAGTTCTCAGTTTAAGAGAGTAACTTTGCATGAGAGTGTAGATGAGTTGATGAAGAATGAGGCCTTTCATTTATAGATTTTCAAGTTGGAAGAGAGCTCAAAATAGAGCAACGTGGGATAATGATTTGGCCAATGAGATGAAGCAACTTGTCACATTATGATAGGTTGAAGAATGTGCAAGTTTTGGCCAATGTGCCAAAGAGGGGGAGATTTAAATTTGAAATTGTGAAATAAATGTTGAGTGGGGGACATGAAATAGAGAAGTTATTGCCATGTTGGAAGGGACAAGTCAACTTGTCTTCATATTCAAACTTGAGAGAATATTCCATTTTTATGCCAAGTTGAAAGAAACTAATAAATTTATAAATGAATTAAAATGATTTATTGGTGCAAGTGGGAAAAGCTAGAGGATGTGATGGGTGGTTAGATTAGGTTAGTCAGGATTAGATTAGCTTAGGTGATGATTAAAATTCTTTGACCCATTTGACTTGAATATTTTGATTTATTTAAATCAAGAGGGAGAAATATGAATTTTGAGATTTAATTAAATAAAGTTTTGATTTATTTAATCAAAAAGGGAATGATAGGCTTAAATTAAATAAAATTAATTTATTCAATTTAAGTGGATAATCCTTAGAGATTGAATTAAATAGACCTGATTTACTTGGTGAATGGATTTGATGAGCTTGATTAATTTAATGAGCGGATGAATATGAACTAAGTGAATAATGCTAATTTCACGTGTCTACATTTTGACTCTCTTTGAAGCAATGTACTTGCTGTGTTGGTTCAAAGAATAAACTTTCCACGATCAAAATTCAAAAATTTTCTGATTTTTTTCGGTTGCCCCAATGGAAAGAAGTACACTAGTACATTTCCCCCTCGAGATATCAAGTGAAAAGATTCAATTTGAGGGTCGATCTCGCGATAAAGAGGTTCAAGATGGATGGTTATGGATGATGATGTAAATGAGATAGTTTTAAGATGCTTAGAATAACAAATCTATATTACCTTAAACAACTTAAATGATGATATGATGTGATGATGGATGAGATGGATGATGTGATATGCTATGATTATGCAATGGATGTTTTATGAAAATATTTTTTTCTATGATTCTAGCGCCATAATGTGGACGTCAAAATCTACAAATGGCTTATAATCTAACACACACATTAGCATGGTTAGTTATTAAAACAAAGAAAAATTTTAAAATCCATATGAGATAATCTAACATGTTTTTAAAATGCAATGCAATAGTAAAATAACTAAAGCATCTATAGAAAATCATGAAGTAAATCATATCTCATATTGGATTGGTGCTTCTATGGAAATGAGCCCTTTCCCAATCCTTGCTAAACTCCATGATAAGTTGATATGAAACTACTTTGAAGATGATATGAGGTGGGCAAAATTAGTTCTCAATTGAAGAGAGTTACTTTGCATGAGATTTTGGAGGATTAAAACAATAGAGGAGACCTCTATTTATGGCCAAAAGGGATAAAAGAATGCCAAACATGGAGGATGTGGGACTAAAGATCCACCAAAGAGAAGAGGCCACTTGTCAACTTGTGATAGGCTGAGGAATGAGCACATTTTGGTCAATGTTCCAAAGAGGGGGAGATTCAAATTTGAATTTGAGAGTTAAATGCTAAGTTTGACTTGTGCAAGAGACATGTAAGGCCTCATAAATTATTTGTTGGATGTACATGTCCACTTTTTTTTGAATTCAAATTTGAGGGAATAATCCTCAAAGATGCCATGTTGAGGGAAAATGTTGAATTTATAAATGAATTAAAATGATTTATTGGTGCAAATGGGAAAAGCTAGAGGATGTGATGGGTGGTTAGGTTAGGTTAATTAGGATTAGATTAGCTTAGGTGATGATTAAGATACTTTGACCCATTTTGACTTGAATATTTTGGTTTATTTAAATCAAGAGGGAGAAATATGAATTTTCAGATTTAATTAAATAAAGTCTTGATTTATTTAATCAAAGAGGGAATGATAGGCTTAAATTAAATAAAGTTAATTTATTCAATTTAAGTGGATAATCCTTAGAGATTGAATTAAATGAACCTGATTTTCCTAATGAATGGATTTAATGAACTTGAACTTTATGAGCGGATGAATGTGAACTTGGCTTACTTGAAGAATGGACCTAATTGAATGCATGATGCTAATTTTGCATGTCTACACTTATGACTCTTATTGCTTCGATCTTCTAACATCAAAGTATCTTTTTTACCAATAGTAGAGATATTAGGAGAAGGTCCAATTTGATTGTTATGATTGTCCATGATTTTATACTTATTCTATTATTTCTTAATATCTACCCTAGTAGGAGGGCTTTTAAGATGTTCATCACAAATAGGGAGAGGTATGGAGAGAAGGAGAATCATGCTTATCAATGATTGGATCCTTTAATTCAAATAGATATCCCCTAATGGTTGTAACATTAAGAAAGGGAAAAATGAGATTTTCATGACTTTCAAGTGTTTCTTCTAACACTAATCTATTTCCTACATGAATAGGAAGGATATTAGGAGAAGAACGAATGTGATTATCATGATAATCTTCAATGACATCCCTATGTCCTATAATGTCTCCCAAAATAGGATAGGTAGGGGAAGAAGCATAAAGAGGGTTGTCATAGATCTTAAAGATTTTTTTATCTAACACCAACATATTCTCATCACAAGAGGGGAAGATGTTGGTAGATCTGTTACGTAGGTAGGTTTCAATGGTCTCTTTTTGCATCATGTGATCATCATGATCACCTATTTTTATGTCCTCTTGTTTAGTAATTTCTTTCCCAATAGGAGGGGTAAGGGGAGAGAAACAACTAGGGTTCTCAGAACTCTCATTGATTAGTTCTTCTAATATTGAAATTTATCTTCTTCACAACTAGGAGAGATATTAGGAGAAGAATGAATATGATTGCTATGATTACCTAAGGTTGTATTCTCTTTCACTAAACTAACCTCACTCATAGAAGGGATACTAGGAGAGGGATCAATGATGAACAAAAAGAGAGGAGAAAGGACCTCATATTCATATGCAATTAACAAAAATTTCTTTCAACACTCAACAAGATCTTAAAATAGAACACGAAGTATAATAACCATAGATTTTTGCAATGAAAACATGATGTAATCATTGTCCTAAAAACTTGAAATTAAATAATGATAGATCAAAACATGTAAAAGGAGAATGTAATTTTCAGATTTAGAACATGATAACTAACTGATTATGCTATGTAACAATCTCAAAATGAAATTTTATAAATGCCATTTTGAATTTTTTCAATGCACTCAATGAAGAAAATTAAGCTAAATTAAATCAATTTAATGAAACAACAAATAAAAAATTGAAATGGAGAAGTGACAGTAAAAAAAAAAATCCTAAAACTAAGGTTTCAAATCCTAGAAAATGTAGATCGATACCTATCAAGGATTCATTAGCCAGCAAGGGAAAATGGGTATTGGATAAGGATTTTTAGAATGTTTTTGCTGATTTCTAAGTGTTTTTTATTGATTTTTAGATGCAAAAACTTCAGGTCAAGCCTAATTAAGGACTCATTTGCTAGTAGGGGCGAATGGGTCCTAGATCAGGGTTTTAAAAAGGTAAAAATTACAAATTTTAAGTTGTTATATGTGGTTTTCATGCCTAGTTTCAAATTATAACCCTTGTGATAGAAATTTCCAAAATTTGATGATCTAATGTAGGTGAAATGAAGAGTAAATGACGACCTATATGAGAAATTTTGAAATGGAATTTTATTTTGATTTTCAAATGTAAATTAATATTTTTTTAATGATATGCAAGATGATTGATTTGTTTTTGTATTTTTTAGATTTAAACAATGTAAAACAATGCAATTCTAAAATGCTAGATGAGATGCAAATTTGAATGCGAAGTAGAAAAACCTAAATGAGATCTAATTCAATGAAAATAAATGCAAGATCTAACTTAGGATGCACAAGAGAATCCTAAATTAGAAAAATACAATGTTCAATAAACTGACTTCACCAAAATGAAACATAGAAAAATAGGTCCACCATCAATAGGGAATCAATGATGAACCTAGTTTTCATTTTGTGTGTGTTTCATTCAATTATGAAGGCCAAAATGCCAAAATAGAAATCAAAAAATAATCCTAACTGTTATAGCAATGAAAAGGGGAGTTTTGAGAGCTTGAAATGATGTGTACCTTGCAGAAAACTTTTTTGTTTTTGAGTCATAGAGGACTCATTCTCCTTTAGTGGTAAATGGGTCCCAGATAGGGTTTTGGAAATTGACTTCTTGGTTTTATTACTCTCAATATGCATTCCTAGATCCTAGGTTTTCATAGCTTCAAGGCCTACTAAGGACTCACTCGCCTTTAGTGGTGAATGGGTTCTTTTAGGGTTTTAGAAAACTAACTTCTGGGTTTTGTTCTCTAATCTTTGCACTCTCAATTCCTAGGTTTTTAGCTCCTGAAAATTTGAAAAAAAAAATTGTACCTTCAATTCTTTGTTCTTGCACTATAAATGACAATCTTTCAACTTGACAACTTTGACAAATTTTCTTCAAATTGGTTGTCCACTTGATCCTCAACCTATAAATCTGCAAACACACATTCAAGAGGAGAAAAACTTGTTGATTGTTAGTGAATAGGGGTTTGCCTCAATCAAACCCCTTTCAGGTAATTGAACCAAATGATGAAATAATGAAATTGAAGCATGAACATGAAATGATGAAATGTTGATACCTTGGAAGTTGTCTTGGAGTATAAATCTACAAACTAACATGAAGTGGCCATGAAGAATGTAGATCTTGATCTCAAATATGATGTGAAACAATGCTTGCAAGATGGATCTTCAATGCTACATCAATAAGATCTTAGCTCAACAACATGCATGCATGCACTATGCCCTTGACATGATGAAATGATATTGAATTGATGCAATAAAACCTTGATAATCTTCCTTGAAATGCATTTTAATTGCTTTTGTAAACTCTTGTGAACTCAAACTTAATATAATGCATGAATTCTTAGAATTCTAGGAGGAAACTATGTGAATGAATCCCTTATTTACACTAATTTTAGAGATTAACCCCCGAAATTCAAATAATTCAAGTCAACATCAGATCTAGGAATGAAAATTATTAAAATCTCACCAGAATTAAATTCAAATAAGGGGTTTCCTATTCAAGGAGGACCCATTTGCCACTAAAGGCGAATGAATCCTAGCACAAGTTTCTAGGACCTTGCTTCAAGGGGTAGAAAGAACACAAAAAACCCACCTCAAAAATGCATAGAAAGGGGTGTCCTCTGTGGAGAGGACTCATTTTCTAGTAAAGGAAAATGAGTCGTAGCAACATTTTTCAGGACACCAAATTTTCCAAATTAAATGTCATACAATTTTAGTAGTGGGTTTCAGGATGGATCCTTGAAAAGAGGGCTTGAATTTGAATTAAAGGGGCCAATTAAGCTCAATTAACCACCATTAATTAATGAAACCTTAGATAAGTGTGAAATTTTAATACAACACTCTACAACACCTTAAATAAGGTATAAATTAAGTACATTTTATTAAAAAGGGCCCAAGAATAAATGTGAATGTGTACAACACATTACAACATTAAACCTAGGAAAAATTAGGTTAATTCAATGACAATTATTCCCAAATTAAGTAAGTAAAAGTGATACTTTATCCGTTACTACAAGAGAGAAAGCATCATCCAAAAGCATTACCTCCAAACACAAACCAATAATAACTTACACACCTTCCTATTGGAAGTGGCCCTACCCTTTGCAAGGGTAGAAAATAAATAGATTTTCTATCATACCATGCCATCTAAGAATAAAGTGTGAGCTAGTGACTTTGTTTCTTGCAACTCGTCATGCAACTCTACATACCCTCTAGCTAAGTAATATGATGGTTGGTTAACATGCACCTATCAAGGACTATGGATGTATAATGTATGCAACTTGTGCATCTCTTTGACCAATTAATTTGAAAACATAATCACATCATGTAAAATGGAACTATGGTTCATTTTCCCACCACTCCTATCTCAATCAACTTGACTACACAATCAAGACAAGACTACTAAAATTCACACAAAAACTATACAACTTGAGTGAAGATGAAATTAAGATTAAAGTAATTGCTTAACTTAGAATTAAACCATATTCTTATCCTTTCAAAACCAAACACATTTCAACTCAAATAACTTAAGTATTTTCCACAAACTCATTTGAGAAAGAAAAAAAAATTTGATTATAATTTCTCACTTCAAAAATTTCTTACCAAATAAATACAATATAAATATACCTATGTACATTTGTGTAAGTGAAGTTCATTCAACATGCACATATATGTATTTATATTTATAATGGAAATCATTCAAGTTGAATTAATTACTATTGCAATTTTCTTCTGACAATGCTTGATTTCTCTTCATGGCATGATAATATAAACTAACAATAATACCTCTTATTGACTCACAAAGATATCCATATCACTAAGTTATTTGTTTTACACTATTTTATTATTAAAATTAGATCAAAATTTATTTATTTTTACCCATTTATTGGACCTTTATTTTTCACTCAATATTTTGTAAATGAAAATAATTATATAAATGTTTTCTTTCTGTAATATTGTATAATTCTTGATCTCTCCATTTACACTAGTGAAGGTTATTAAATAAAATAGATCTCTAATATTTTTTATATTTTTAGGTGTGATAATAGAAGGTTATTCTTAGATGGAAAACAATTTACATGTTACATAGCATGCTATAATTACTCAATATATACATATATAAGGTGGCTATGAGTACTTGATTATTGTTTTAAAGATAATTGTGCCATAGAAAAATGGCCCCTTGTCATTTTCATGGCCTTTTAGGTCTTGTTTCATGGTGTTGGAACTATGTTGCTCTGATTTTATGTTGTGACATGCCTTGAACATGCTTATTTAGGTACTAAAACTCAAACAACAATGTCTTTTGAAGATGTTGTGAAGTGTTGTAAGACATTTCTACATTCTTCTAGACTCTATTAATTATAATTCACATAAAAATCACCTTTTTATTCATCAAAAAGTCCTATTTTGAAGTTTTGTAAAGTCTTGTAACAAGATTTCACACTCTTCTAGGAACATCTTCACTATTTTTCCCCTTTTCATGCTTTATTTGACCCCTTTATGCTCTCATATGCTTAATTAAGTTTATTTTTGAGTATTATTCAGAGAAACAACATTAAATACAACATATTTCCTGACACACATTTTTAGGGCCTATGTGGGACCCATTTGTCATGGGTGCCAAATGAGTCCCCCTTGGCCCCAAATTCAAAATATTTTAAATTTCCTTTCGGGATTTTATTCAAAATCACCTTATGTTGGCCTGTGATGAGGTATGAATGGGTTACTAAGGCACAAGTGTGTATAAATAAGTGATTTTCACCTCATTTCAACCCCCATTCATCAAGTTCACTTATCCACCTATTCACTCAAGCATTCAAAAATTTTCCAACATCATTTCAAGCACTTCGAAGCAACCATTGACATTACTTTAGACTTGCATCATCAAGGGTTTGGTAAGTTGATAGAAATTGCATGTTGTTAGTTTATCATTCCTTTGCATTTCATTATTTTATTAAAGGTTTGATTCCCAAAAATGGGGTTTGACCAAGGAGAACCCCTATTAACTAACCTTAAACCATTTTTTCCCTATTGCATGTTTGTTTATAGACCTAGGTATGGAGATTTGACAATATTTTTGGTGTTGAAGATTGGTTTACAAGTAAACTAGGTGCTTCAACTCAACTTAAGTCTATTTCAAGCTTAGAGAAGGTTTTTTGTTCGTTTCTCACAGAATTGCCTTCAACAACCCAACAAGCAATGATTTCCAGATTTGGTGTTGCAGAGTTGTCTCTTGATTTTTCAAAAATTTGGGAGAGCACTGATTGGCCACCTGTGGTGAATGAGTCCCGACTTAGGACTACAAATCTGAATTTTGTTAGATTTTGGATCCCGACAGACAAAAACTTGTTACTGACAATTTTCACTAGGAGGAGGACTAATTCTCCACCCTGGGCAAATGAGTCCCACTGTGAAAAATTTGTGATTTCAACCAGCATCCACAACATTCTAGAGTCATCATTTTTTTCCCAAGTGCACTCAGATTCATCCCTTTTCTTTCTATTATGCATATTTTCTTCATTTAATTCATCGTTACATTACATAATGTGTTTTCAAACATAGCTTTAATTTCACTTTTTCATTTGTTTTCATTCATTCAGAATAGTAAATTGCATTTAGTTAACTTCATTTAGGTTAGAAAACATCACACATAACATTATTTGAATGAACCATTAGCATTTTTGCTCCTATCTCTCTCCTTTTAGGTGCAAAACCCTAGAAGAGCAAGAGTTGTCCATAGGAGCCAAAAATCTATGGTTCATTTTGGTGAACTCGAATTTTGAACACTTTTCATTTTTGATTTCATTTAAATATTGCATCATAGTTTGCATTTGCATTAACATTCAATTAGTACTTTTTTTTTTTTTGCATTTTAGGTCATTTTATCTTGCATTAATGAAAGCTTCATTTAGATTTCATTTTTGCATTGCATATCATTGAATAATATAAACACCTACATTCTGCATCTTTGATTGCATTCTATAAAGCATTAAAATAATCTTAAAATTTCTGAAAAATGCAAAAAAATTGCATACTGGGACTCATTTACCACCCTAGGCGAATCAGTCCCTCTGCACTTTTTAGACAGTATTTCTGGCATTTCTATTTTCTGTAGTTAGTTATCTATTATAGTCAGTAGCATTTTTTTTATTTTCATTTAGACATCTTGGATTACCTTGCATTTGATTTCACCCCCTCCTTTGTGGTACTTTGCGTGAGTGTTTGGTGCCTTGTTGATAATACTTTAGTGAGAAGAAGTTCTAGACTCATGGCTTCCCATGATAACACTTTTGTTGTGGACCTTGGGATCTCAAGATTTCCTACTAGTATGGACAATGGTGTATTAGGCATTGATCATACCACTTCCATGCCTTCACCTTTCCATCCAATGAATGTTGACAAACAAAACAACTCTCTTACTCAAGACAAGGTCATTAGTGTTCATGAAGAATTTGCACATTTACAACAAAACTTGTCACTTGAAAACATTTCCCAAACTGTCATACCTACCATTGATAGTCTTTCTCATTTGATTGAAAGTGATGATGGCTTGTAAGTGATGAAGCAAATTGTTGAGATTTACAATAAACATTCCTCTTCTAATACCCAATCTGCAAACATTCCTGTAATCCAAGAAGGACCTCAAGTTCCTCTCCCTTCAACCATAGCTTCCATACCAACTTATACCAATCCGCAAGTCCATACAACTATGCATCAGGTTAATTATGTAGCTACCTCTTTTCTGATTTCCACTATCATTCCTACTTCTCTTATGGCATCGCAAGTCCCTTCCACCACCTTCACACCCCATAGTATTCCTTTCACTTCCCCTAACATCACTTACACTCCATCACCATTTTCCCTTCCACCTCAACCCATATACCCTGACCCCCTTCTTACACAACTCCTTACCACCATTTCATCCATGCAACATCAACTTTCCAACATTAGTCAAGGTCAATGAGCTCCACCTACATATCATGTCTATAGTAGCCCCTTATCCTTAGAAATCTTATGCACCCTGATGCCATAAGGGATAGAAATGCCTCAGTTTGAGAAATATGGAGGAAAAGGAGACCCTATCAACCATGTTAATGCCTATATAGCTTTGTATAGTTACTTCATCCTTGATGATAAACTATTAGCCAAACTGTTTCCAAGGACCTTGAAAGACACTGCCTTAGACTGGTTTTCCAACTTGCCTAATCATTTTGTCCATTCATTCAATGAATTTGTAGATGCTTTCATAAGTCACTTTCAAGTTCACATGACACCTAAAAAGACAATGGTTGACCTTATGCAATGTAGACAAAACACAGATAAAAAAGTAACAAATTTTATTTCACGATACCAATCTGTGTATGCTCAAATTGATGTCAAGATTCCTGATACACATCTACAAAAGATGTTTATCGAAAACTTGCACGCACACCTTCAGGATAAATTAACAATGATGAAATTCCCTTCGTTTATGTATTTATGCACAACCTTGTGTGAATACCATAATTTGGTTTCAAGTCATAATTCAAAATCCACTTCTAACCGAGCTAACAAACCTAAACACAACAATCGAAACCAAAATAACCAACCAAACTTCCACAAACCAAATAGAGGCTTTTTACAGTTTAATGCGCCTCCTCAATCTCAACCGCAGCCAACCCAACCCATTCCAAATAAAGTGGCAATTGTTAAAGAAGTAGTGCCTTATACCTATGGGGACCCAAAGAGATAGTTTACTCCCCTACCCAACACCCTTCATAATATAATGAACCAATTAATTTAACAACACTTGCTCACTTTTTCACCCATCCGATTGCTTAATCCAAACTAGCCTTTACCACCCACCTTCAAACTTGATGCTTATTGTCATTTTCATCACCAAATTGGATATGACATTGAACATTGCAAGCATCTCAAACATTTAGTTCAAGACCTCATTGATTCGGCCATCTGTCAATTATGGGTGTTAATGATCAAGGCAATAAGTCCATTGCACCTGTAACCATAATTTACAAATTTTCACTAATCCCATGCCTAAACATACTACCTCATTTGTCCAAGCTAGCGAACCTTCAACCACTAATTACATAATTACTATTGATACAAACAATGAACAACATGATACATCTCCCCCTATTACTACGGAAAGTTCTATGGATGAACTCATAGCTACAATAGACATTATCCCTCGTAAGGGCCAAACCACTAAGTCTCTTGATATCACTTTTTCTACTAAAGACATACTACAAAAAATTCCTGATGGTCCTTTTTACATAGTTGGAATAATCTATAATAAGCCCACTAATGGGATATTAATAGATACCGCCTATGGTGAGAACATGATCACAAAGGAGTTTCTAGTATTACATGAGCTATATAAAGATGAATATAATAAACCAACTACATGGATTAAGAAAAATATTGGTTATGCATGCCCTACGATTAGATTGATCGTGCTACCCTTAGAAATAGGACATAAAACTTTGGAGCTAAAATTTTCAATTATTCCACAATCTGACCAATTTCATTTGTGGCTAGGCCACCCTTGGCTTCACTCAATGAAAGTGGTCTCATCAGTTGTTCACAAGTGTTTGAAGTTTCCACATGACAATGAGATAGTCACCATTCACCATAGTGGCTTTAATCCCTTGTCTTCCAAAGGTAATTTTTCATTAGAAGCCTTTTTGCCTACACCCATGGAGCCCATCACACCTCGAAATGACTTCTTTTTCATCGCTTATCAAAAATTTAATGCTCAAAAGATAGCCGAATTGTCTCTTTGTAACTCATTCCCATCCACTTCCGCACCTCCTATCATAGACGAAACCATGCTTCAACCTGAGTCTGACATTGAGAAAACCATACAACCTCCTGAACAACCACCCCTTGATACCTCCCCGCCATCGTTTAAACGACCAAGGGAAAATGAAACCACTCCTGTCATACCTCACCTTAAACAAGTGTATAAAGCCAAAGAGAAAGTGGTTGATACATCCTCTTCAGTTTCTTCTATTCTTCCCTCTTCAGAAGTAGACGAACGTAAGATGACTCAATCTGCTCTTATGCCTCAACAACTTCAAAATAGAATTAAATGAAATTGTGATGCTAGGGAATGAAGGCATCATCGTCATCTCCTTGCTCATCAATCTCACATAGAAGAAGATAAAGAAAATCAACCTTTACCTTTGATCGAAGTAATAGATGACCACCCTCCTTCTCCTGACCTACCACAAGACAATTCAATACAACAATTTCAACAAATTGAACCAATCCAACAACCTCCACTTTTGATCCATCCATCCTTAGAAATCACCCTTCATCCTCCCATTGTCATTAATCTTGATGATGATGATGGTGATGTGAAAATAGAAAAAATAGATGAAGAAGTGCATAATGATTTAAATTCTTTATTTTCATCTATGATGAGCTTAAATGATACATCCTCTCCACCAAGTGAAGAACTTGTCATGATTCCTGGTTTGGTGCTTGAAATTAATCCTTTGGACATTCAACCACCCTCACATTACACTGAATATGATTGGCATGCGGATGATCTATTAGATGGTTGACTTGCATTCGCCTAACTAGCCTTTTTGCTTTTCTCTTGTTCCTTTTTTTTTCCTTTCATGTCTGTATCATGTGTTTGATATTCCTTCTCTTCATATGCTTCTTCTATTCGTATCTCTCTTCTTCTATATGTCATACATTGTCTTTCTCTTTTTTGTTTTGTGTTCTCCTTTTGGGGATGACGCAAAGCATAGAGTTGCCCTATCTCTTCCATGTTGACCCAAAAGGTCCTTGTCTTTCTTTTTTTTTTTTCATGTTCTACTTTTGGGGATGACCTAAAGCGTAGAGACACCCTATGTCTCTTCCATGTTGACTAACAAGGTCCTTGTATTTTTCTCTTTTTGTTTTGTGTTCTCCTTTTTGGGGATGATGCAAGGAATTGAGATCAAAATATCTCCTTCATGTTGACCCAAAAGCTTTTTCATTTTCTTTCGTTTCGCTTGTGTTTTCCTTTTGGGGACTATGAAAAGCGTTGAGACCACAATGTCTCTTCCATGATGACCCAAAATGGACTTTATGTTTCTTTTGTTTTCATTCTCTTTGTGTCATTCTTCCAATTCTATGTGCTTTGGGGAATGATGACAATTTTGAACTCTTTCAAAATAAACATTGTAGCAATGAACATACTGACCCCAAGTCCATAGATCCCTTGTGTGTTTGGTGTACTTTCTTTTCTGGGGGGAAACTCCTTTTTCTTTCTTTTTCATTTTTCTTGATATGACACAGCCTAACTTTGAAACATATGACTTGGCATAGGGATTTCCAAGTTGGCTCTCATGTCTTGTTTTTCTTTTTTCTTTTTATTTTCTTCTCTACTTTAAAGTAATTTCTCATAGAATGATGTGTAGGAATTACTTTAATGTGGGGGGCATACATTATCATAATTCATGTGAATAATTGGTTCTTAGTGTAGCCTTGTCATTTATATGATGCATTTGTCACTTTGTGGATGACATTGGGTGTGATATCCTTTATAAGTGTGATCTATCTCAACATATTACATTCCTCTTGGTGGCCTGATGTGATACACTACATCCCCTAAGTTGTGAATATACTAGTTATTCTTTGATTGGTCCTCTCTTGGAGACATTAGACACAACATTCCCTAAGTGACTGACCTTGCATGAACTAAACAAGATTCCTTCGAACATTTTTTGCATTTCACATTTTTACACTTTACATTTTTGCATTTTTACATTCTTGCATTTTTTTTCCACCTTGCATAATGTAGCTTGCATGACTGTGATACCTTTGTCTTTTTGTTCATGAGAATTTTTCTTTGTGGTCCTTTAATATGGTTGAGCAAGAAGCCCACCTAGTGGCATGAATTTTCCCCATAGCCACTTTTGTGTTTGTGAGTGCATACCAACTAGCGTACGTATCTTACCTTTTTTGGGCATTCTCACCCCGTAGAAAACTAGTTTTGTGGCCCCAGAGTGAATACATTTGGGCCTTCTCACCCGATGGACCATCATGTGTTATTGTAATACCCCTCATGTTGTTTGGATTTGATATTTATGTGGTTTTGATTGATGCTTTGTGACGGTGATTGTCTGTATTGTTGTTTGGTGTGTGTGGATGCATGGTTTAGTTAATTGTTGTGTGTGACATTATTAGTATGAATTATGATACTCTGTGTGTTGATTGGATTATTGTTTATTCAAATAGATTTTCATTAATGTTTTATATATCGATGTGATGATTTTATGGTGATCATGTTATTTGAATTCAGTATTATTTTATAATGCAATTGTTTAATAATTAGTTATGATGCAGTAGTTAAATATCATGTTATCTTATGATCAATTTGGCTAGAAATGTTAGCTCGTCATTGATATTATAATTGTTAGAATAGAGTAGGTGAGAGGACAGTGCAGCATCACTCGTTCACGAGTGCCCTGCTACACTGCAATTCCTTCTCACGATAGGATGTTTGATTATATATATACATGTGCTACTTGATGTTTATTTGGATGCAGGATTGCAGGAATAAGTCTCGATTCCACCTGCTTCGGTAGGACAGGGCGAGCAATAAATTAACCCAATGGGTAAAATGTTGAAAAAGGGAGTAGGTTTGGAAGTGTTCCCGTCCCAAGTCTGTCGTCCTGTTGTAAGTTGTTGTGTCATGACTGAGGTGTTGTTCTTGTTGTTGTGTATTTTGATTGTTGAGTATTTATGCATGGTTAGTGTTCGAGTAATTAATCTTATTTGATAAGATAATTAATTAAAATTGTCTTGTTGTTTTGATTTAATTGCGAGTTAGAAAAATATTAAATTTAAATATATTGTAAATTAAAAATGGTATTTAATTAATTATAGTGCAAGAAATTAAATTAAATTAATATTGTTGAGAATAATTAGTTATTATCTTTTTATTAATATTAAATTAGAAAATCATGTGAGGATAATATCTGAATTAAATAAATTATTTTAATTAAAATTGTAGATAAGTTGTGCTTTTAAAAGCTGGAAAAGGACCAATAAGAAAGAAGGCTTTTTGAGAAAAGAAAGCGGAAGAGCTTTATTGAATATTTTTTTTTGATTTATTATTTTTATGAGGGGATTATTCACACATAAGTTTTTGCTCTGTTGTTTTGGGATCTAAAATAAAAAAATAAAAAAATAAAAGAAAGATAGTTTTTGGTTGGTGTTTTTTTGGGTAAGAATTTAGTGTGGTTTTGGAAGAAAAGATAGAGATAGAAGAACGTTGAAGGACAAAGATTGAGAAATGAGCTAAAGACAGGAATTTGAAAAAGAAGCTGTAGAGGGGTTCCACGGTTGAAAGAAGATTATTGTGCTGGATTCTTCACTAGATGAAGGACTCTAGATTTTCTTTTGTTAATTATTATTATTTCTATTGTTCTTTGAAACAATATCTGTTTGTTGTGTTGAGAAATTTATTGAAAGAGGTCCTGTGATTTGAAATTTTGTTGTATTAAAACCCTTGGATCTTCTGTAGAAAATTTTAGTAAAACCCTTTCGAGATTCTTTAGTTTAGTAGTGAAAATTATTATTTTCTTTGAAATAAAAATCGTTTCTGATTGAAGGTTGAATTTGCATGTTAGATCTGTATTGGTTTATTGAAAATATGTTATTATATTGTTGTTCTAAATATTTGGATTAAATATATAGTTATTTGTACATTTATACAAAATTAATATATAGATATTATTATTTGACTGAATCTTTGGAATGAATTTGTTATAAATTGTATGTACTTAAATAATTCCGTTTATTTATATATTAAATAAAATAAAATAAATTTATTGCATGTTATGTTCATGTTCTTCTGTATTATCATGAGAAGTAGGATTAATATATATATATTTCTTGTTTTCCCTGTTGAAAAATAATCAAATAATAATATAAACAACACTTTGAAATTCGGGTGGATTCTTTGTTGCTTATAAAATAAAATAAAAGGTTACAGATTGTGAGTTTGAATTTCGAAATGATATTTTGAATATAATATGATATATAAATTTATTAAAAAAGATTGTTCTTGAATTCTGTGTTTTTGAAAACCGAAATTAAAAAAAAATTAAATTAAATTAAAATTAAATAAAAGTACTTTAAAAAAAATAGTAAATATTTTTATTGGGGGGTGGGGGTCGGCCGAGGCCATACCACCCACAGCCCCCACTGTGGGGTTGCGGCCACCATAGGGTGGTACATAGTACCACCGCCTGTGGCGCTGCAGCCACCACAGACTATGGTACGTGGTACCACAGCCTGTGGGGGCTGCGGCCACCACAGTGTGGTACCGACAGTCTTTAATGTTTTTCTTTTTTTTTTGTTTTATTTAAGATTTATTTAGATTTTATTATATATATATATATATATAATTTCGATTATATATATATATGTATATATATAGTTATAAATTTGTAATATGATTTTTATTAAATGAATATTTTATTTAAATATAGGTGATTGTGGAAAAACATTATGTTATATAAAAAGGTATTTTTTTTATAATATGTTTTAAAAGTAATAATTTTATTTTAATATAAATATATATGTGTGTAGAATTAAGACTATTTTCATAACAGTTTTTTTTTAATAATAGATGACTTTTCATAGTTTGCATTGTTACTGGTGATCTAGAAAATTAAGATTAAATTACGTGTTTCTTTTAGTTAATTGAATTTCCTCGTCTAATTGGTTCATTGATTTGGTGAAGTTTGTGGTGCAATATAATTGTTCATGGAATTGATTTATGTAGTTGTCTTCTCTCGAGCTCACTCGTTTTATCCAATTGTGGATTTCTTTGATTCGAGTTTATGTTTTGCGAGTGAGTCCCTGAGTTAGTTATCTTGCTTTAAGGAATATTTCGTATGTTTTGAATTTAATCAAACTTTCTCAGGATATTGATTTATGAAATTGATGAAAATTATTGTGCTTGTAGTGGGTTTGCATTGATTTATGATTTTATGCTCTGTTGAGTTTATTTATTTTGTTTAATTTGATTTTCTTTAATTCGGGTTTGGGCATGAGAGAAACCCTAGAGTTGATGTATCTTGATATAGGAGCTTAAATTGTCGTTTAGGACTTCCAGAGGTGGGAATACTATTGCTTATTTTTGAGCTTGTAATTTGATGGTTGTTCTTAGGTTTTGGTTTTGAGTGGTGATGTTAATGTACACGTGGATTGTATCATTTGTGAATGTTAAATGTATGATTTTGGGCAAGAGGGTTATGCCTCACAGTTGATCTAATGTTGGTTCAATTTTTCCTTGTTGATGCAATCGTGTTGAGTTGGATATTCTTGTGTTGGAGTGTCTAGAGAGAGTGGCTCTAGTGGGGGCTGGCACACAAAGGGGTTGTCAGGGTAACCCACATAGAGTTAGATTAATTAGTGATAACTTAAGTAATAAACCACGGGTGGGGATTAAACACTAATAAGATAATTGTGAAGCCTCATCCGCCTGTTAGTGCTATCACAGACTAAAGGGGACTGAGATAATTGTGAAGCCTCGTCCGCCTGTTAGTGCTATCACAGACTAAAGGGGACTGAGAAGGTCGTGGTTGGCAAGGTCATTGCCTTGTCTTCCTGAAAGGCTAATGACTGGATGCATGAGTAACCCTATGGAGCGGTGCCTTGTGATAGGCTGTCAGGAGAACCATAGATGGAGGCGGAACCTTATCTTGGTTGTCTGGAGAATCCATGTAGAGATGGAGGTGGCACCTTGCGATAGGTTGTCAGGATAATCCATGTGAAACCATGTGATGACACTCTCATCTAACATTCTATTTGTGTTATTTTACTGAAGTCCTCTAGAAGTGATTTATTGATTTGTCTTTGGTCATTGTTGGAAGTAGTTTTTGAGGTTGTGTCTTGAGTTTCATTGATGTTGTGATTGTGACTTGTTATGTTTAGAAGTGGTATGTTGTTGTGCCTTTTGGATTTATCTTTGTTTAGTTTTCTATGTGGTCTTTGATGTTAAGTTGTCTGTCTGGATTTAGTATTGTGTTACTGTTAGACGTGCTTTGTTGGGGATCCTTCCTTGTCTACTCCCAGCACGGGGGTGGTTGGGTGGAACGTGCTTCGCACCCCGTTGGGTTTCCTTTTTTGTTGCAGATGTATCTTTTATTGTAGGGTTTTGGAGGATGTTGATGATCCAATAATTCTTTGTAGCAGGTGTATGTTATACTTCAGATGTTATGTATTCATCGATGTATCATCTCCCACTTGTGATGGGAAGACCTTGTGGTAAATTGTATATGTGGTTATTGAGATGCATGTTCAGACAGTTGTATTTTACTATCATTTAGATGTAATGTATATTCAGGCCTTGTATTTATTTAGGAATGATCATTTGTAATAGTTGTGTTAAGTTGTGTTATATCTTTGGTAATATAAATGTTTCATATCTTTATAGTATTTTCATTGTCATATGTACATATGTTATGAATATGGTTATTGTTTAATAGACATTTTAAATGATGAAGTGGGAATGAATAGATTTATGAAATTGTTTAATTATTATTATCTTGTTATTGTTGTTATGGATTGGTATAGTAATGTCACCCCGTGTACCCCAATGGAATTAGTCATGCAACTTAGCATAGTGTTATATAAGAATACTTAAGTATGTTTATTATATTCTTTAAAAAAAAATTTGTTCCGTTGTTATTAGTTCCTTTAGGGTTTGCACGGGGTGTTACAGTTATGTTGCCCCTATTACATCCCTTACATTGAGACTATGAATTTGGTTAAGTATATTTGGATACAAAGTTAGTTGCAAGTAATTGTTTTCATGTGAATGTGAAATTGAGAATAGAATAGATATTTTATTTCTTGTAACTGTAAATTAACTTTTATGGCAAGTGAATTTCTTGTTCATGTGAAATTGAATGTGTTTGTGAGTTGATATTTAAATACATATTTATATAGCCATTGTGAATATTCTAACCATAATACTTGTCTATGGATGCAGGACTAACGATGCCATGATGGAAAAGGGGACGTCATCAAGGAGAGGTAGTGGTTAACAAAGGATCAAAAATTTCCATGTCACCTTGAGTCAGTGCAAGACAAGGATTTGAAATTGTAACTTGGCCATTAATGGTTTAATATAATTATTAATTAAATAAATCAATTTAAATTAAATAAAAATAATATTTAGCTTTCTAGAGATTTCAATTGGTTATCTTTCTATAATTGATATAATTAAATATTTTTAACCATCCTCTTAGTTGAGAGAATCAAATTTTGGAATATAAATACAAAGAATTTTATCAAGGATGTTAAGTATAATTTTAATCATAGATAAAGTGAAATTACCATCTCTTTGAAGTAGCGAACCTTGGAGAGGAGTGAACTAATGTTTTAATATCAATTTAATATTTGTAAATATTAATATTGACTTCAAATTTGAAATGAAATTTTAATTGGCATCGGGTTTTCTAGGTGGGGATTCTAGAAGCTTGTCACCATGTGGGGAAACGCCCAAGAATGGGCAGATCAAAGGATTCTTGGAAATAATTTGGGAAACTCAAAACTCCTCAAGGAAAATTAGACCTTCATTCTTCATCTTTTCTAAATTTTTGTCATCTCAAGCTCTCTTTCTCTCTGTAATGGTCGAGCAATTTCTTGTGGAATCATCCATTCCTCTATTGCTATTCCTTTTCTGAGTTGGTTTTATTCTGAAAAATACCAATCACTCTTTGAAAATCTTCATTCCTGCATTATGAAATTTCTCTCTTCCTCTGTAACCTTTAGTTTTGGCTCAAGTTTATTCATTTTACTATCTTCTTCCTATTGTTGGCGAATTGTGAATTTATTCTTTGGTGAGCTCTGTCAAATTTGTTGCTAGATTCTTGTGTTTGGTTGCACATCTTCCATCCAAAGGAGTGGAAACAAAATCTTGGCCTACGTCTTGGGATCTCATCCTTGTCTGAAAACATGGGTGATTTTTCTCGGTCTGTGAAGTTGCAGGAAGAAGAGTATTGACACCAAGGTTCGAATTTAAATCTCAGGAAAGTAATGGAAGAGACTCTCCACTACATTGAAGTATGGATGTTAAAATATAGAGCATTATCTATGTTGCATCAAACCTTGTTAGTATTTACCAATTTTATTCGTACTTATCTTTGCGTATGAGCCAAATTGAAATGAATTTCATTTTATCAAATAACATATATGAATATATAGTAGTAGATTGAGTTGGGTTTTCCATCTGTTCACTCTTGCTGGTATTTCCCAATTATTACCCAGTCTCATGTGATCCATCCTTTTTCCATGTTGGGTCTGGAGCAATGCCGACTCCAAAGTCATTCATACATTCAATTTTGTTTATGTTTTCCTTTGTTGAGTTACAGTAGACCTCAAGTGAAACGTCATTTCTCTGTCGAATAATTTGAATTGAATAAGAACTTTTCCTTTTCCTCAATCTGTGACCAATTCTTAATTTTGGTATTCAGAGAATTGTTGGGTTTATGATTTAAAATATCTATCAATTAATGGGGTCTGGGAAAAATGATTTAATGATTCCAGTTGATCTCAAATTAATCAATAGCTGAATCTAACCTGATGAAAACAATCAGTTTTGTGGAAATGGTATGGAAAGTAGATTATGAGTTCTTATGTGTTACCAACCTATTTATGATTCATAGAGGGAAATAAGAATGTCAAGCCAACTAATATTTTTCCTCATATTTGATGATTAATAGAATGTATCTTGCTATTAGACATCTATGACAAGATGAACTTGGAATATTTATAACAATTGATACAAAGAAAACTTAACCTAATTAAAAACTTGAGACAATATAATCATTTCGAGAAAGGGTGAGAGTGTTGATGGAATAGGTGTGCCAGTTTAATTAAGAATCCCTTGGCCAGGGTACAATGCTAGATTCAACATCTGTTAGCCATCAAGTACTAGATATATCACTAATTAGAGTGACCTTTCTAGTTGGGAGGTCCCTTTAGTAAGGTTTGATAAGGAGGTATAGGTCCTTGACACCAGGCTCAAAGGCATGAAGATGATAAAATAAAGATCCTTTTTAACTACCCTCACAAAGGGATGGGTTCATTTAGTTGAAGGAACATGGGAGACTAGTAGGTCTTCGATTGTGTGGAAAATCCCTTGATGATACCTTCTTTTCCCTTGAAGACTGAGTCAAGATCAAGTGCTTCATCTTCTTAACTATAAACTCTTGAAACCCTATTCTCTCTCTTTAAGCATTTGCAATGATTACTTAGTATAAAATGAACAGTTGTAATTTTATTTTGGAATAAATGAAAAGTTAGTTAAGTTCGTTGCATATCCGTTATTGGAATTCAGTAAATGATCTTTCCAATTAATTCAGTTAGTCTTTTCTTTTTAGCTAAATTGAAGTTTAAAAATAGTTGAAAACTGAATGTTATGTAAGTTACTTTATTTTGAAGTTCTTACCATTTAAATGAAAAGTGGAAACCCTAATTTAACAATTATTTAGTTATTTTTCTTTCATTAATCCGTTGGTGGAATTAGTTAGTTGTTTCAACTCAGATGAAACAAAATACTTAGATGTTAGTTGAAATTTAAATTGATTCAATTGAAACCATTTTGGAAACTTTTGAAAGAAAACAAGTTAGTTATATTCAGCCAAAAAAAATTGGTAGTTAATATCATAAGATAAGATTGAGCAAGTTACATATGGAATAAGAGCTACCAGGTTCGACACTGAACATCAAGCTTGTCATGTGAACGTAAAAAACATTGGAATCAAGCTGCCTAAATCTTTTGAAAATGGAAACCAACCTTTGGATATGGAAACTTAATCTGTTTGTAATGAAAACCTATCCTAGGGAGTGATAGATTCCTTTGTGTAACACTTTTTTTAATTAAACCTATCACAGGAGTGATAGCTATTTTTTAAAAATTTTGTAACTAAAACTATCATGGGGAGTGATAGTTGTTCTTTTTGTAACTAGATCTATCACAGGGAGTGATAAATATTCATTTTGTAATCAAATCTATCACAAGGAGTGATAGTTATTTATAATCCTTATGTAATTGAATCTATCACAGGGAGTGATAGGTATTTTGGTAATCATTAATGACTAGAATCTATAATTAATTGATAGCATATCATTTTGAAATCTTTGTATAAAACTAGTATAGATTAATAAGTAATACCTAACTCCAGGAACCTCATTGGAATGGAGAATTCCATGAATGGATTCAGAGGGGATCGAGACAATGGTAACCTTATGGCAAAACTAGACCAACTGATAAATTTAATGAGTGATACACAAAATTGACTGCTAAATCTAGAAAAGAAAGTGAACAGACAGACTGATATGCATGAGGAAAGGTCTGAGACCCATGGTGACTAGTGGGAAGAAATTTCTAAAATTGTAAGCCTGAGTAATAAAAGGAGTCGATTGGCTAATGAATTGGGCAAGGATATGAAATAGATTAAAGCTTCGAAGTTTGAGGGCTCCACATCAAGAGAGGTTGTGGAAGCATGGCTAACTAAGATGGAGAAATAATTTGAGTTGAGAGACTACTCAGACACTTCCAAGGCCGCCTAGGCAGCGTACCAGTTGGCTAGAGAAGTTGCAACATGGTGGGAAACCAAAAGAGTAGAAATGGATCTAGAGCTGGCAGATGTGACCTGGGAGCAGTTTGTAAGAATATTTTGACAACGATGGCTTCCATAGTTGTTCTATAATAATAAACTTTTGCATTTTGAGAACCTTAAGTAGGGTCCTTTATTAGTAAATGAATATTGTGAAAAATATACCTGGTTACTGAAATATGTACATCAATATCAACACGATGAAAATTTTTGAGTCTAAAAGTTCATTTTGAGTTTGAATAACCACATTGGAGGTCTGGTAGATATTTTGGAATCTCATACAATGGATGAGGCTTACAAGAAAGTAAGAACAAATATTAAAGAAGGATGATTCTCTCAAAGATAGAAAACGTAACAAGGGCAAGTGGGATTAATCACACAAGAATTTTACGAACTACAAGAATAATCAAGATGAAACCAACACAAGAAAAGGTATGGAAAAGAAAGGACCATTAGGAGGATTCTTGAATTGTGGTGGAGAACACTATGCTAATTAGTGCCCTAATAAGAATCAATAAGGGAAGAAAAAATGAAGGCCATTACCATCCCAACAAATAGCTTTTCAATAGAGAATCCATGCAGCGGTAGACAACTGTCAAGCAGAGTATCAGGTGCATGATCTAGGGGTGATCATAGTCGAGCTGCTTGGAGTGCTCAAGGTGTGTAGGATGTGCTTATGTAACCATGAGGTTATGCAATGCAAGGTCCAGTGGGACTAGTACTCTAAAGAAAATGCAACTTGGGAGGATTATGAAGAAATCCTTCATAAATTTCCTTATCTTTGATGAACAATTGAGAACATTATATTTATGTTTATATTTATAATTATGTTTATGTTTAAAATTTGGAATAAAAAATCATCGAGGATGATGATTCTTAAGGTGAGGATTATATTACATCCCTTACATTAAGACTATGAATTTAGTTAAGTATATTTGGATGTAAAGTTAGTTGCAAGTAACTATTTTCATGTGAATGTGAAATTGAGAATATAATAGATATTTTATTTCTAGTAACTATTAGTAACAGAATTTTATGGCAAGTGAATTTCTTGTTCACATGAAATTGAATGTGTTTATAAGTTGATATTTAAATACATATTTATATAGCCATTGTGAATATTCTAACCATAATACCTGTCAGTGGATGCAGGACTGTTGATGTTGCGGCGGAAAAGGGGATGTCATTAGGGAGAGGTAGTGGTTAACAAAGGATCATAAATCGCCATCTTGCCTTGAGTCAATGCAAGAAAAGGAATCAAAATTGTAACTTGGCCATTAATGGTTTAATATAATTATTAATTAAATAAGTCAATTTAAATTAAATAAAAACAATAATCACCTTTCTAGAGATTTCAATTGGTTATCTTTTTATAATTGATATAATTAAATATTTTTAACCATCCTCTTAGTTGAGCGAATAATCTTTTGGAATATAAATAAAAATAATTTTATCAAGGATGTTACCATCTCTTTGAAGTATAAAACCTCAGAGAGGAGCAAACTAATGTTGTAATATTAATTTAACATTTGAAAATATTAATATTGGCTTCAAATTTGAAATGAAATTTTAATTGGTATCAGGTTTTTGAGGCAGGGCTTCTGGAAGCTCATCACTGTGTGGAGAAATGCCCAAGAATGGGTAGATGAAAGGATTCTTGTAAACCATTTGGGAAACTCAAAACTTCTCAAGGAAAATTAGACCTTTATTCTTCATCTTTTCCCATTTTTTTCATCTTGAGCTCTCTTTCTCTCTATGTGGGTCAAGAAATTTCTTGTGGAGTCGTCAATTCCTCTATTGCTATTACTTTTCTGAGTTGGTTTTATTTCGGAAAATACCAATCACTCCTTGTAAATCTTCATTCCTGCATTAAGAAATTTCTCTCTTCCTCTGTAACCTTCAGTTTTGGCTCGATTTTATTCATTTTACTGTCTTCTCCCTATTGTTGGTGAATTGTGAACTTATTCTTTGGCGAGGTTTGTCAAAGCCGTTGCTAAAGTCTAGTGCTTGGTTGCACATCTTCCATCCAGAGGAGTGGAAATGAAATCTTCCCCTACGTCTTGGGATCTCGTCCTTGTCTGAAAGTGTTAATGGTTTTTATCAGCCTATGAAGTTGTAGAAAGAAGAGTATTGACACCAAGGTTCAAATTTAAATCTCAGGCAAGTAACGGAAGAGACCCTCTAGTGCATTGAAGTATGGATGTTAAAATATAGAGCATTATCTGTGTTACATAAAACTTAGTTAGTATTTACCAGTTTATATTCGTACTTCTCTTTGCGTATAAGCCAAATCGAAATGCATTTCATTTAATCAAATAACATATATGAATGTATAGTAGTAGCTTGAGTTGGATTTTCCATGTGTTCACTCTTGCTGGTATTTCCCAATTATCACCCAATCTCATGTGATCCATCCTTTTTCCATGTTGGGTCTGGAGCAATGTCGACTCCAAAGTCATTCATACATTCAATTTTGTTTATGTTTTCCTTTGTTGAATTGTGGACCTGAAGTGAAACCTCATTTCTCTGTCGAAGAATTTGAATTGAATGACTGATAGAATGTGTCTTCCTATTAGACCTCTATAACAAGATGATCTTGGAATATTTGTAACAATTGATACAAACAAAACTTAACCCAATTAAAAACCTAATAATAATTAAAAAATGAATTTTCTTTTAAAGCCACGAAGCCCTAATTAGGGCACGCGGCTGCCCTACCTCCCCATGGGTGGCGACCTGTGTGCCCTCACACACTCTGCCCCCCATGGGCGTGGCCTGTGTGCTCGGCACACAATGCCCACCTCCCACAGGCGATGTCCTCTGTACTCGGCACACAGTCTACCTCCCTCCGGGTGGTGACCTGTGTGCCCTGCACAAAGTCTACCTCCCTGCGGGTGGCGACCCGTGTTCCTTGCACATGGCTCGCCTCCCTGTGGGTGGCAGTGGCGGTAGTGGCGGTGGGGGTGGCTCCCCTACCTCTCCAACAAAAACCAAATAAAAAAAATAAATTATTCTATTTACATTTTTTAAATATAAAAATAAACTTCTCCCACAAAATATACAGACAGAGAACACAAAAAAGGGTTATTTACAAGAAAAATAAATAAATGAATACCTAGTATATTTGTAACTATTTTTGTGTTTTTTATTGTGCAAATGCCCAACAAAATCTTGCAACAAAACAATGAATTCTTCAACACAAAAACATGGTTTAAATCCCAGTTTTGACAACAAATCTCTTTTGGTTTTCATTCTATTTTTTCATTGTTTGATTCTAGTTTTGGTTTTCATTTCTAAATCCAACAACAAAATGCAAGTTTTGAAATCTTTTCACATGGTTTTTAATTAATTTAAATAGCATTTCAAAGATTTCCAAATGGCATAATAAGGATTTAAACTCTTTTCAAAATGAAACAAAAACAAAACAAAAATAAAGAACCTAATCTTTTTTTTTCTCCAAAGCTTGAAGACTTCCAATGGTGCTTTCAACTCCTCTGAATTCAGCTCAAGCATGAGTCTCAAGTTCCTTCACCAATCCAAGCCAAAACCATAGCCAAGAAATATTTTCCCCAAATTGTAAAATTGAAAATAACATGAAATTACATTTGCTAAAGTAGAGTTTTTCCCCAAATTGGTCAAACCCCTAAAATATCCCCACCCACTAAATTTATTGCAAAATTTGGAGGATATTTCCAGTTTTTAAATTTAAAACAATTCTACTTTTAAATTGAAATGTTATACATTTTTTTCAAATTCATTAAGACAAAAGAATACAAATTGCCAAGAATTTACTTTCTCAATAATTTTCAAAAGTTTAATTAAAACACATTTTTTTTATTATATTTATTTATTTATCTTAATTTAACTCTAACTATCCAAACATGATTTATACTTTTATTTTAATTAAATCATAATATACACTAATTCCAAACAACTATCTCAATTAATATATCACCATTAATCTAATTAATCGATAAACTCAATCTAATTTTATTAATTAAATCAAATTGATCAATAAAATAAATAACAATTCAACATTGCAACTAAATACATTTAATTATCAATAAACTACACAAGCCATTTAATAACCTTTATAATTTGCAATTAAGTAAATACTCAAGGTGAAATGGACCAAATTAAAACAACTAAACCCGATGACCACTCGAAGACACACTACGACTAGGGTGATGACTTGGCACAAAAAACCTAGCTACTATCTCCCAATCAATTTCTGTTGCTCAGTGGACACGCTCAAACCTGTGAACCAGGCGGAGTCGATGTCATGTACCTGTCAAACTGCAACAAAGAGTGCATCGAACATGCATATATATATAATATGATCAAACACACTGTGAAGAGGAAATCTCAGAATCGTAGAGCACTCTCAAGCGAGTGATACAATCCTATCCCTTTCACCAATACAATATCACTAACTGACACATCTAACATCAATGATATGATCATAAGCATAAAACATCATTAAATCAAATATCTTCTAAGTTAATCCAAAACATGCCATAAAGATAACATCGAAGTAAAATGCCATCACATTAAAATATAACTTTCACATCATTTAATAGATAGCGGTCAAAAGAAACCAAGTTCCAAAGTCAAAGCATAAACATAAACAACATACAAAGAAGAACACTACTGAAGAAAAGGGCTAAAATGGAGGGGTGTTACATCCTCCCCCCTAGGGTCAGGCGTCCTCCTGGAAGCCTACAAACAAAATAGGGATAGAAATCCCTCAAAAACAACTAAACACTAACTGACTCAGAACCTTGATCCGTGAGGATGATCTCCTGAAGCCTAAGGACGAACTGCACCCAGATGCTCGGCCTGACAGGTATCCACCGCAGTGAATCTCCTATGTGATTTTCCAGCATCTACTACTATCGGCTCTGAAGCTGCCGACCTCTAACTAGAACCAGAATTGCCCTGTTGAGGGCACTCACAATCAAAGTGGCCATGCTGACCACACTAGAAACATCTTGTCCCTTTACTAAAACCCTACGCAGTTGGAGGTGCACTAGGTCGTGGAAAACCACCTCCACTAAATACCAACTGAGAACTCTGAGCAGGCTGATCAACACAATCACGATGAGCTTGCATCCAACTCCTATCTCTCTTCTTCTGCATCCAACTTCTATCAAGTTGGGACTAAGGATTCTGCTGCTTAGACTGCGAAGACTATTGCTGCTCACCCTTAGCGGGTGACTGATGCCCTCTAGAAAACCTTGTAGCCTGAGATCAGCCACTCTGAGATGCAACACCAGAAGAAGGTGTACTACCAAACTGAACTCCCACCTGACCACCTAAAACCAAAGCCAAATTTTCCTCAACAATACGAGCCTTATCCATAGCCACCTCCATGGTCTTCACCTCAAATACCCAAACACCACCACTGATTTGCGGGTTTAAACCCCTAATGAAATGTTGGACTAACATACCCTCGTCATCACCTATGCCTGCAAACTATTTGAGCTCGAAGAAGCGACTCTCAAACTGTTCCACTGACATATCCATCTGTCGAAGGGCATGAAACTCATCTCCATGATGCTGGCGCCAATGATCAGAAATGAATCAAGCTCTAAACCGCTCTAGGAACAAATCCCAAGATATAGTGCCGATATCCAAATGGAGCTTTTGCTCCTCTAACCTCCACTAGGTAGATGCGAAATCCCTCAAATGCATAATCACACACCTAGCTTTGGTGTTACTACCATACAGATGCATGGAAAAACACCTATTTAGATCAAACAACTAAGTCTGGGCCTCTGATCCACTGCCCAAACCATCAAAAGTGGGTGGACGAGCTCTGAGAAGATCTCTCATGTGAGCAACCATGACTGACTTAGATTGAGCTGGAACCTAATCCCTCTCTCCTACAACCTCCTAATTCCTATCCTTCCTAGGGCGTAAATGAGCAAGAGTCTCCTCAAGCAAGTGACGCAACTAAGTTTCCTTGATCCCTGGTGGATCTAGATGTTGGCTACCAACCATTGGCACAAACTGAGAAGCTTGATGCTCCTCATGATCAGAAACATGAGGAAAAATGGGAGGTGCATCTTGCTGATTACCTCCTCGATCACCTACATGGCCACGACCCTTACGACCTCGCCTAGGTGGCATGGTCCTGAAAAGATACACACCAGAACATAAGACAAGGTATGCAAACAAAATATCCTATGCAGCTAACAACTTAATGGGTCCACATTATCCCAAAGTAGCCAGTGTTTAAACTTGGGCTCTGAAACCATGTGTAACACCCCGCCATGCAACCCTAGGGGAAGTTGCAATTTAGTACACAAACGAACTAATTTTTTTTTTTTTATAAGAACAATAACATGCAAGTTAACTAACCAATTTCCAACCATCCCCTAAGGTTACAAGACTGGGTTACTTAAACCCAAACAAGGAACATGAATTAAACATAGCATATAATTACTTAACATTTAAAGCTCACATACATTCCATACATAATAATTTACATCAACAAATAAGAAATACCTCTTGATTCCAATAATATAATTTACAACATGATTACAAAACTCATTCCCCGAATGAGATAAATCCAATAAGTATGATTACATATTTCAAATTCCACCTTGATAACAAATGAGGGGTAATTAAATACAATATACATCTAAAAAGAATAAAGCATGACATGATACAGGATCCCAAGAGCTCTCCATCTAGAAATCTTGTCCACACAAACAAGAAGCCAATCCAATGGATTAAGGTGCATGTTTAACCCAACCATGTGATACCCAAAGGCTCACCCCCCGTGCTAGGAGATAGTAACCATGAATTCCTAAACAAGACCATCTATCTCCAGACACAGGCTAACACATAACGCAACTGAATTGAAAACAAACACATTATCACTTAACACAATGGTTACAATGCTTCTAGAGAACAAGAATCGTTTATGTCATACAACAACTGACTTCTGGTTGACATAGAGAGAGTGTTCCACGACATTTTCTATGAGTTACCCTGGCTCAACTGTCTAGGGCAACTGAACCCACATCTTGGGCTATCCAGGCTCAACTGCCAGACCCTCATACCAACTGCGCTTCTTGTCTCATCTCAAACCTTAAAAGTGAATGAGTTATGAGAGAGGAATTAATTATCTTAATTAGGTTGAGAGTTTTTCTTTAATTCTTTTTAAGTTATCACTTACTTAAACAATTAGGTGAGTTACCCTAGTGCCCCTTTGTGTGTCGGACCCCCACATAGAGCCACTCTCATATCGACAACACATACGATACAAAGACCACAAACCAATGGGTAACTGGATAAGACAACCTCTCCAGACCAAGGAGGCAATAAATAAGGAAACTCACTCCAAACCTAGGAGGAAAAAAAAGTACCAAAACCCTTTCCAAACACTAGAGGAAATAGAGGTCAAACCCTCTCCAAGCACTGAAGGAAACGAAGATACAAAATCACTTCTTCCCAAGGAGGCACAACCACATTACCCTCTCCTAATCCCAAGGAGGCACAAATCCCAAGACAATCCAAAGGTTGACTATCATAACGACAACCCATACAAATAAACAAACCCCTATCTAAAAGACTTCAAAGCCTTTACTCTAATTTCACAACATCAAGGACGAACAAATAATCACTAAAAGCATTTCAGATAATTAAATAATCCAAAGTTAGGATTTCCTAAATTCAGTCAATCACAGTTTTCATTACTTGCATTTATCCATTCAAATACACCAATTTCATTTCACGACATTGAAATATTTAAAAACCAATCATTTACTCTAAGTTTCACAATTAGATTCCATAATCAAGCATTTTAATAATTAATGTCATTTGATTAAAATAATTCAATCACTTACTCTAAGTTTAACAATGATATTCATTATCAAAATATTCTAATAAATAAAGCATCTGATAAAATAAATTCATAAACAAAACATTTTGATAAATAAACCATTTAGTTAAAATCAATTTAAACTTTATTTCAACTTAACATTAATCAATTAATTAAAACTCGTCTATACCAAAAATACAATATACCTAGAAGTATATATTCAATGTATGTACCATGATATACTTATATATTTAAATATTTAAATCACATTGAAATTAAGCAAATCGACATAATAAACTAATTTAAATATAAAATATATAAAATATACACATATACATTATATACATACTTCTACACACTTAATGTGTATGATGTATATACATAAATATATATATATATATATATATATATATATATATATATATATATATATATATATATATATATATATATATATATATATATATATATATATATATATATATATATATATAATATTATATAATATAACTATAATAAAATAAATATTATTTAAATATTAAAATAATATTATATATATACATATAACATATCTATATTATATCTATATTATATATATTATTATATATAATATAAATAATATTAAAATAATATTTAAAACAAATAATTAAAAAAAGAATTTTCTTTTAAAGCCACGAATCCCTAATTAGGGCACACGGCTGCCCTGCCTACCCATGGGCGGTGGCCTGTGTGCCCTCACATAGTCTACCCCCCATGGGCATGGCCTGTGTGCTTGGCACACAGTGCCCACCTCCCACGGGCGGCGGCCTGTGTGCTTGGAACATAGTCCACCTCCCTTCGGCGGTGGCCTTTGTGCACGAGACACAGTCTGCCTCCCTCCGGGTGGTGCCTTGTGTGCACTGCACACAGTCCCCCTCCTTGCGGGTGGCGGCCCGTATGCCTTGCACAAGGCTTACCTCCTTGCGGGAGGTGGCAGCGACGGTGGCGGTGGGGTGGCTCCCCTACCTCCCCACCACAAACCAAAAAAAAAAATTATTTTATTTACATTTTTTAAATATAAAAATAAACTCCTCCCACAAAATATATAGACAAAGAACTTCACAAAAAAAGGGTTATTTTCCAAAAAAATAAATAAATGAAAACCTAGTATATTTGTAACTATTTTTGTGTGTTTTAGTGCAAATGCCCAACAAATTCCTGCAACAAAACAATGAATTCTTCAACACAACAACATGGTTTAAATCCTAGTTTTGACAACAAATCTCTTTTGGTTTTCATTCTATTTTTCCATTGTTAGATTCTAGTTTTGGTTTTCATTTCTAAATCCAACAATAAAATGCAAGTTTTGAAAACTTTTCACATGGTTTTTAATGAATTTAAATAGCATTTCAAAGATTTCCAAATGGCATAATAAGGATTTAAACTCTTTTCAAAATGAAACAAAAACAAAGAACCTGATTTTTTTCTCCAAAGCTTGAAGACTTCCAATGATGCTTTCAACTCCTCCTTTGAATTCAGCTCAAGCATGAGTCTCAAATTCCTTCACCAATCCAAGCCAAAACCACAACCAAGAAATCTTTTCCCCAAATTGGAAATTGAAAATAACATGAAATTACATTTGCTAAAATAGAGTTTTTCCCCAAATTGGTCAAACCCCTAAAATATCCCCACCCACTAAATTTATTGCAAAATTTGGAGGATATTTCCAATTTTTAAATTTAAAACCATTCTACATTCAAATTGAAATGTTATGCATTTTTTTCAAAATTTATTAAGACAAAAGAATACAAATTACCAAGAATTTACTTTCTCAATAATTTTCAAAAGTGAAATTAAAACACTTTTTTTTTATATATATTTATTTATTTATCTTAATTTAACTCTAACTATCCAAACATGATTTATACTTTTATTTTAATTAAATCATAATATACAATAATGCCAAACAACTATCTCAATTAATATATCACCATTAATCTAATTAATCAATAAACTCAATCTAATTTTATTAATTAAATCAAATTGATCAATAAAATAAATAACAATTCAACATTGCAACTAAATACATTTAATCATCAATTAACTATTCAAGCCATTTAATAACCTTTATAATTTGTATTTAAGTAAATACTCAAGGTGAAATGGACCAAATTAAAACAACTAAACCCGATGACCACTCGACGACACACTATGACTAGGGTGACGACTTGGCATGGAAAACCTAGCTACTATCTCCCAATCAATTTCCGTTGCTCAGTGGACATGCTCAAACCTATGAACTAGGTGGAGTCGATGTCATGTACCTGTCAACCTATAACAAAGAGTACATCGAATATGCATATATATATAATATGATCAAACACACCGTGAAGAGGAAATCTCATAATCGTAGAGCACTCGCAAGAGAGTGATACAATCTCGTCCCCTTCACCAATAAAATATCACTAACTGATGCATCTAACATCAATGATATGATCATAAGCATAAAACATCATTAAATCAAATATCTTCTAAGTCAATCCAAAACATGCCATAAAGATAACATTAGAGTAAAATACCATCACATTAAAATATAATGTTCACATCATTTAACAGATAGTGGTTAAAAGTAACCAAGTTCCAAAGTCAAAGCATAAACATAAACAACATACAAAGAAGAACACTGCTGAAGAAAAGGGCTAAAATAGAGGGGTGTTACATCCTCCCCCCTAGGGTCAAGCTTCCTCCTGGAAGCCTGTAAACAAAATAGGGATAGGACTCCCTCAAAACCAACTGAACAGTAACTGACTTAGAACCTCGATCCATGAGGATGAACTCCTAAAGCCAAAGGACAAATTGCACCCAGATGCTCAGCCTGACGGGTATCCACCCCAGTGAATGCCCTATGTGATTTTATCGCATCTCCTACTATCGGCTCTGAAGCTGCTGACCTCTGACTAGAACTAGAATTTACCTGCTAAGGGCACTCACAAGCAAAGTGGCCCCATTGACCACATGAGAAACATCCTATCCCTCTACTGAAACCCTGCACGGCTGGAGGTCCACTAGGTCATGGAAAACCACCTCCACTAAATGCCAACTGAGAACTCTGAGCAGGTTGATCAACACGATCATGATGAGCTCGCATCTAACTCCTATCTCTCTTCTTTTACATCCAACTTCTATCGGGTTGGGACTGAGGATTCTACTACTTAGAATGCGAAGATTGTTGCTGCTCACCCTTAGCGGGTGACTGATGCCCTCTAGAAAACCCTATAGCCAAAGATCAGCCACTTTGAGATGCAACACTAGAAGAAGGTGTATTGCCAAACTGAACTCCCACCTGACCACCTAAAACTAAAGCCAAATTTTCCTCAACAATACGATCCTTATCCATAGCTACCTCCATGGTCTTCGACTCAAATACCCAAACACCACCACTGATTTGCGGGTTCAAACCCCTAATGAAATATTGGACTAACATACCCTCGTCATCACCTATGCCTGCAAAATGTTTGAGCTCAAAGAAGCGACGCTCAAACTATTCCACAGACATATCCATATATCGAAGGGAATGAAACTCATCTCCATGGCGTTGGCGCCAATGATCATAAAGGAATCGAGCTCTGAACTGCTCTAGGAACAACTTCCAAGATATAGTGCCAATATCCAAATGGAGCTTCTACTCCTCTAACCTCCACTAGGTAGATGTGAAATCCCTCAAATGCATAATCGCACACCTAGCTTTGGTGTTACTACCATACAGATGCATGGAAAAACACCTATTTAGATCAAACAACCAAGTCTGGGCCTCTGATCCACTGCCAAAACCATCAAAAGTGGGTGGATGAGCTCTGAGAAGATCTCTCATGTGAGCAACAATGAGTGAATCAGATGGAGCTGGAACTTGATCCCTCTCTCCTACAACCTTCTGATTCCTATCCTGCCTAGGGCCCAAACAAGCAAGAGTCTCCTCAAGCAAACGACGCAACTGAGTGTCCCCAATCCCTGGTGGATCCTGATGTTGGCTACCAACCACTAGCACAAACTGAGAATCCTGATGCTCCTCATGATCAGAAACATGGGGAAAAATGGGAGGTGCATACTGTTGATTACCTCCTCGACTGCCTACATGACCACGACCCGTACGACCTCGCCTAGGTGGCATGGTCCTTGAAATATACACACCACAACATAAGACAAGGTACACAAACAAAATATCCTATGCAACTAACAACTGAATGGTTCCTCATTATCCCAAAGCACCCAGTGTTTAAACTTGGGCTCTGATACCACGTGTAATGCCCCGCCACGCAACCCTAGGGGAAGTTGCAATTTACTACACAAATGAACTAATTTTTTTATTTTTTTTATTTATAAGGACAATAACATGCAAGTTAACTAACCAATTTCCAACCATCCCCTAAGGTTACGAGACTAGGTTACTTAAACCCAAACAAGGAACATGAGTTAAACATAACATATAATTACTTATCATTTAAAGCTCACATACATTCCATACATAATAATTTACATCAACGAATAAGAAATACCACTTGATTCCAATAATATAATTTACAACATGATTACAACACTCATTCCCCAAATGAGATAAATACAATAAGTATGATTACATATTTCAAATTCCACCTCAATATCAAATGAGGGGTAATTAAATACAATATACATCTGAAAAGAATATAGCATGACATGATACAGGATCCCATGAGCTCTCCAACTGGAAATCTCATCCACACAAACAAGAAGCCAACCCAATGGATTAAGGTGCATGTTCCACCCATCCATGTGATACCCAAAGGCTCACCCCCCGTGCTAGGAGATAGTAACCAGAAATTCCTAAACAAGACCATCTAACTCAAGACACAGGCTAACACATAACTAAATTGAATTGAAAATAAACACATTATCACTTAACACAATGGTTACAATGCTTTCAGAGAACAAGAATAATTTACGTCGTATAACAACTGACTTCTAGTTGACATAGAGAGTGTTCCACGAAATTTGCTATGAGTTACCCTGGATCAACTGTCTAAGGCAACCGTACCAACATCTTGGGCTATCTAGGCTCAACTCTACTAGCCACCAGACCCTCATACCAACTGCGCTTCTTGTCTCATCTCAAACATTAAAAGTGAATGAGTTATGAGAGTCATTAATTATCTTAATTAGTTTGAGAGTTTTTCTTTAATTCTTTTTAAGTTATCACTTACTTAAACCCTAAGTGAGTTACCCTAGTGCCCCTTTGTATGTCGTACCACCACATAGAGCCACTCTCCTATCGACAACACATACAATACAAACACCACAAACCAATGGGTAACTAGATAAGATGACCTGTCCAAACCAAGGAGGCAAAAAATAAGGAAACTCACTCCAAATCTAGGAGGAAACAAAAATACAAAAACCTTCTCCAAACACTGGAGGCTACAAAGGTCAAAACCCTCTCCAAACACTGGAGGAAACAGAGGTCAAACCCTCTCCAAGCACTGAAGGAAACAAAGATACAAAATCACTCCTTCCCAAGGAGGCACAACCACATAACCCTCTCCTAATCCCAAGGAGACACAAATCCCAAGACAATCCAAAGGTTGACTATCATAATGACAACCCATACAAATAAACGAACCCCTATCTGGAAGACTTCAAAGCCTTTACTCTAATTTCACAACATTGAGGATGAACAAATAAACACTAAAAGCATTTCAGACAATTAAATAATCTAAAGTTAGGATTTCCTAAATCCAGTCAATCACAGTTTTCATTACTTGCATTTATCCAATCAAATACACCAATTTCATTTCACGACATTGAAATAATTAAAAACCAATCATTTACTCTAAGTTTCACAATTAGATTCCATAATCAAGCATTTTAATAATTAATGTCATTTGATTAAAATAATTCAATCACTTACTCTAAGTTTAACAATGATATTCATTATCAAAATATTCTAATAAATAAAACATCTAATAAAATAAATTCATAAACAAAACATTTTGATAAATAAACCATTCAGTTAAAATCAATTTCAACTTTATTTCAACTTAGCATTAATCAATTAATTAAAACTCATCTATACCAAAAATACAATATACCTAGAAGTATATATTCAATGTATGTACCATGATATACTTATATATTTAAATATTTAAATCAAATTGAAATTAAGAAAATCAACATAATAAACTAATTTATTTAAAAAATATAAAATATACACATATACATTATATACATACATCTACACACTTAATGTGTATGATGTATATACATAAATATATATATATATCTAATATATTTATAAATAACTATGATAAAATAAATATTATTTAAATATTAAAATAATATTATATATATACATATAACATATCTATATTATATATACAATATATATATATATTATTATATATAATATAAATAATATTTAAAACAAATAATTAAAAAAAGATGAATTTTCTTTTAAAGCCACGAAGCCCTAATTAGGGCACGCGGCGGCATGTGTGCCCTCACACAGTCCGCCCTGCATGGGCACGACCTATGTGCTCGACACACAGTGCCTGCGTCCCACAGGTGGAGGCCTGTGTGCTCGGCACATAGTCTGCCTCCCTCCGGGTAGTGGCCTGTGTGCACTGCACATAGTCCATCTCCCTATGGGTGGCAGCCTGTGTTCCCTACACACGGCTAACCTCCCTACGGGCAGTGATGGCATCAATAGTGGTGGGGGTGGCTCCCCTACCTCCCCACCACAAACCAAATAAAAATATATATATTTTTTATTTACATTTTTTAAATATGGGTATGTGCAGGATCATGATGGGCCAAAAAGTGGCAATATGATGGGGATGTGGCCGACAACTATTTTTTTACCCAAAATTGATGAAACAAAAGGGTTTTTAAAGGAGATTCTCAGCTTTCCACCAATATAAATTATGCTTTAATTTGAATTTAATAAGTAATTATTATTCATTTTCTATTCAAATTACGACTAAAGTCGATTGATAGGCTGATTGAAAAACATCTATAACTTTCAAATGGTATCAAATTTTTGAATCCAAAACATGTGTCACATTCTATGCTTTGCATACTATAGGATTAAAAAGAAAAATGAATTCCATGAAGTTTTAAAGTTAAAGTTAAGGTGGTCGGACATATGAGTTTTTTATATTTTTTAAAAGTTGTAATAAAAAATCATAATTAATTATTTACTTGGAAAATAATTACAAAAATATGCATCACATCAGGGCATGAGTCCTCTACTTATATCTTAAATTTTATAAACTAATATTATCATTTTATTGTGGTTAGGGTGGTCAGACAGACACCTACTTATTTTTCCCTGAAATTTAAGTACCACTGCATTGAAATTTCAAATTTTCACCAAATAGGTTTTTAAAAAAAAAAAACAAACCTAGTAGTTTAGAAACTACATTCAATTTGCTATATATTCTATTGTTACATATTTTTGAAATAATATAGATAACTTATTCAAATTTTTACGTCAAGTTGTCTAACTCTGATTTTTGTGAATTTTTTGCCACTTAAGGGCTTATTTTTTCCATGATGATCCTGCACATACCCATATAAAAATAAACTCCTCCCACAAAATATACAGACAGAGAACTTCACAAAAAACAAGGTTATTTACCAGAAAAATAAATAAATGAAAACCTTGTATATTTGTAACTATTTTTGTGTGTTTTATTGTGCAAATTCCCAACAAAATCTTGCAACAAAACAACATGGTTCAAATCCCAGTTTTGACAACAAATCTCTTTTGGTTTTCATTCTATTTTTCCATTGTTTGATTCTAGTTTTGGTTTTCATTTCTAAATCCAACAACAAAATGCAAGTTTTGAAATCTTTTCACATGGTTTTTATTGAATTTAAACATCATTTCAAAGATTTCCAAATGGCATACTAAGGACTTAAACTCTTTTCAAAATGAAACAAAAACAAAGAACCTGATTTTTTTCTCTAAAGCTTGAAGACTTCCAATGATGCTTTCAACTCCTTTGAATTCAGCTCAAGCATGAGTCTCAAATTCCTTCACCAATCCAAGCCAAAACCACAACCAAGAAATCTTTTCCCCAAATTGGAAATTGAAAATAACATGAAATTACATTTGCTAAAATAGAGTTTTTCCCCAAATTGGTCAAACCCCTAAAATATCCCCACCCACTAAATTTATTGCAAAATTTGGAGGATATTTCCAATTTTTGAATTTAAAAAAATTCCACTGTCAAATCGAAATGTTATGCATTTTTTTCAAAATTCATTAAGACAAGAATACAAATTGCCAAGAATTTACTTTCTCAATAATTTTCAAAAGTGAAATTAAAGCACTTTTTTTTTTATTATATTTATTTATTTATCTTAATTTAACTCTAACTATCCAAACATGATTTATACTTTTATTTTAATTAAATAATAATATACAATAATGCCAAACAACTATCTCAATTAATATATCACCATTAATCTAATTAATCAATAAACTCAATCTAATTTTATTAATTAAATCAAATTGATCAATAAAATAAATAACAATTCAACATTGCAACTAAATACATTTAATCATCAATTAACTACGCAAGCCATTTAATAACCTTTATAATTTGCATTTAAGTAAATACTCAAGGTGAAATGGACCAAATTAAAACAACTAAACCCGGCGACCATTTGGCGACACACTATGACTAGGGTGACGACTTGGCACGAAAAACCTAGCTACTATCTCCCAATCAATTTCTATTGGTTAGTGGACACGCTGAAACCTGTGAACCAGGTGGAGTTGATGTCATGTACTTGTCAACCTGCAACAAAGAGTGCATCAAACATGCATATATATATATATAATATGATCAAACACACCGTGAAGAGGAAATCTCAGAATCATAGGGCACTCACAAGCGAGTGATACAATCCCGTCCCCTTCACCAATACAATATCACTAACAGATGCATCTGACATCAATGATATGATCATAATCATAAAACATCATTAATTCAAATATCTTCTAAGTTAATCCAAAACATGCCATAAAGATAACATCAGAGTAAAATACCATCACATTAAAATATAACTTTCACATCGTTTAACAGATAGCAGTCATAAGTAACCAAGTTCCAAAGTCAAAGTATAAACATAAACATACAAAGAAGAACACTCCTGAACAAAAGGGCTAAAATGGAGGGGTGTTACAGCTTGAACTTCTTAACTATAAACTATTGAAACCCTATTCTCACTCTTTAAACGTTTACAATGATTACTTAGTGTAAAATGATCATTTGTAATTTTATTTTGGAATAAATGAAAAGTTAGTTAAGTTTGTTGCATATCCATTATTGGAATTCAATAAATGCTCTTTCCAGTTAATTTATTTAGTCTTTTCTTTTTAGCTGAATTGAAGTTTAAAATTAGTTGAAAAATGAATGTTATGTAAGTTACTTTATTTTGAAGTTCTTACCACTTAACTGAAAAGTGGAAACCCTAGTTTAACAATTATTTAGTTATTGTTCTTCTGTGAATAGGTTGGTGGAAACACTTAGTTGTTTCAACTTAGCTGAAACTGAAAACTTAGATGTTAGTTGAAATTTAAATTGATTCAGTTGAAACCATTTTGGAAACTCTTGAAAGAAAACAAGTTAGTTATATTTAGCACAAAAAAATTGGTAGTTAATATCAGAAGATGAGATTGAGTTGTTACAAAGCCAAAGTGAGTAGACATTCTCTTTTTCAAACAATCAGCCTAGATCTAATCCTCAACTAGTTGGATCGATGATCGAAGCTTCATCCAACTCATATCAACACTTGTGTGTTCCTTTGTTCTTATGCTTACTTTGCCATGGGATCTTCATCCTAGGGGCTTGATCATCCCTCTTGATTGTTGGCATTCCATCTTGCTAGCACAAGTGCATTTTAACCCTCCTCGATGTTCATGGCTACTTTATGTGAGTTTGAAGCAAGTTCATCCTCTCACTAAAGTGGGGTCTAAATGTGTCGTATAAAAATGGCCCCTTGTCATTTTCATGGCCTTTTAGGTCTTGTTTCATGGTGTTGGAACTATGTTTCTCTAATTTTATGTTGTGACATGGCTTGAACATGCCTATTTAGGTACTAAAACTCAAAGAATGACATCTTGTGAAGGTGTTGTGAAGTGTTGTACATAAGACATTTCTACATTCTTCTAGACTATTAATTACAATTCACCTAAAAATAACCTTTTTATTCATCAACAAGTCCTATTTTCAAGTGTTGTTAAGCCTTGTAATAAGTTTTCACACTCTTCTAGGCACATCTTCACTATTTATCCCTTTTTCATGCTTTATTTGATCCCTTTATGCTCTCATATGCTTAATTAAGTGTATTTTTTAGTATTATCCTGACAAACAACATTAAATACAACATATTTCCTAACACATATTTTTAGATCCTAGGTGGGACCCATTTTCCATGGGTGGCGAATGAGTCCCCCTTGGCCCCAAATTCAAAATATTTTAAATTTACTTTTAGGATTTTATTCAAAATCACTTGATGTCGACGACCTATGGCGAGGTATGAACGGGTTACTAAGGTACAAGTGTGTATAAATAAGTGATTTTCATCTTATTTCAACCCCAATTCATCAAGTTCACTTATCCACCTATCCACTCAAGCATCCGAGCATTTTACAACATCCCTTCAAGCACTATTCAAGCACTTTGAAATGGCCATTGACATTACTTTAGACTTGCATCATCAAGGGTTTGGTAATTTCAATGATATTGCATGTTGTTAGTTTATCATTATGGATGTGAAAATCTGCAAATGGTTAAAATCCTAACACACAAAGCATGATTAGTATTTTAAAACAAAGAAAATTAGTCAACATCCCTATGAAATAAATCAACTTGCTTCATGATGCAATCAAAACAACAAAGGATTAGATAAACTAATTGAAAGCATACAATAAAAAATGAAGTAAATCATATCTCATATTGGATTAGTGCTTCTATGGAAAGAAGCCCTTTCCCAATCCTTTGCTAAGCTCCATGATATTGATGATATGAAATTCTTTTGAAGATGATATGAGGTGGACACAATCAGTTCTCAATTGAAGAGAGTGACTTCGCATGATATTGTGGAGGATTTGTTGAAGAATGAAGCCTTCTATTTATAAAATGTCAAATGCTAAGAGTGATCAAAATAGAGCAATGTGGGATAAAGATTTGACCAATGAGATGAAGCCACTTGTCAACTTGTGATAGGTTGAGGAATGAGCACATTTTGGTCAATGTTCCAAATAGGGGGAGATTCAAATTTGAATTTGAGATTTAAATGCTAAGTTTGACTTGTGCAAGAGACATGTAAGAGCTTATTAATTTCTTTGTTGGATGTACATGCCAAATTGGGGGGAGATTCAAACTTGGATAATATTCTCCCTTTATGCCAAGTTGAAAGTAAATAAAGATTTTGATAAATCAATTAAATGCAATTTCATGTGCAAGTGGAAAAATCTAGAGAATACAAGTGATTAGAATTTAATCATGGATTAGATTAATTAAGATGATGTTAGATGCTTTTGACCCATTTGACTTGGATTTAGGGATTTAAATCAAATCAAAGGGAGATGAAAGGTGATAAAGATTTAGTTAAATAAATATTTGATTTATTTAGCTAAGGGGGATAATGATAGGATCAAGTTGATTTATTTAATTTAAATTGATGAATTTAGGAGATTGACCAAATAAACTTGATTTATTTGATGAATGGATGAATATGACCTAATCAAATGCACTATGCCAATTTTTCATGTCTACATTTTGTCCCTCTTTGAAGCAATGTACTTGCTGTGTTGGTTGAAAGAATAAACTTTTCGTGAAAAACATTCTAAAATTTTATGAATTTTTTGGATGCCCTAGTGGAAAGAAGTACACTAGTACATTGTCCCCTTGAGAGATCGAGCGAAAAGATTCGATTTCAGGGTCGATCTCATGATAAAGAGGTTCAAAATGGATGGTTATGATGATGATTCAAATGAGATGGTTGAGATGGATGATGTGATATGCTATGATTATGAAATGGATGTTTTATGCAGATGCTTAGAGTAACAGATCTATATTATGATGATGATGAAAATGCAATGCATTTGAAATGATTGATGTTTCCTATTATGTATGATATGAATGATATGTGGTATGCTGACAGTTTCTGGATGCAGGATGGATGCAAGATGGATGCATTGGTGATGTTATGTTAGCGTGGAGAGAAGAAAGAAGAAATGAGATGATGACAAGAGGATCTAACAAGTCCATGATTTGATGAGACTTTATTAGAGGTGATAATGATGATAGATGATGATTCGCTTATCAAGGATTGGGATTTTAAAAGGGCTACTTACTTTATGTTTGATTACACATGTAGATACGATGCATCAAGGTATAAAGAACCAAGATGGTGTTTTACCTAGTGCGAGGGGCTTCGACTCAACAAATAGATAGGAGTATTCTTGTTCACACTTGACATATGGAAACCTTGCTAGGACGTACCTAACAAAGCAAGTATTCTCCAAGTTATTTTACAAGAACATCCAACAAGCACAATAGACAAAAGATAATGATCGTTGCCCCATTCCTATCTCTATAAATCCCTTTGTTCGGATATCATCGAGAGGTCCTTAGAATGAGCACAATAACAAGATCAAAAGAAAAGATCAAGTACGCAAACAAGCCAATGTTCTTCATACCTTTAGCCAAAGGGATCTGTTTTGATAGGATAAGAATCCAAGGTGATATCCAAAATGATTCCCATTGTCGAAACGATATATCCTAGGACATGCATTATATAGGATGATGATGGGTTGATAAGTTGATTGATAGGCTATTGATATAAGGTTGATTGACGTGATTGCGAATGATCAAGAGTTTTATTTTGCATTTAAAGGTTTGTTGTTTCGATTTTGATTTTGTGTTTGAAGTTTTCTTTTGCTGACTGTTGTGATTGTTTCTATTTGTTTTTCCAAAGGATGAAGGTGACAATTAGTTTATTATGGATGATTGAATATTTTGAGTGAAAGTGAGATGAGACAGATGGATTTTTTTCAAATATTTGGATGTTTTTGATGTTTTGAAATGTTTTGAGGTTGTTTTTGGTATTTTTGAGATTTTTACAAATGTTTTGATTTTTGAGTTTTGCGATGTTTTGGGGTTTTTGTGTTTTTTTGAATGTTTTTTGATTTTGCATTTTTTTGAATGTATTTGGATTTTGATGTTTTTTCGAATGTTTTTGTGTTTTTGTGTCTCGAGGGCTGATCAAAGATTAGCCTTGCCTACTTTTAAGCTCAGAAATGATGTAGTTCAGATTGTAATGTTTTTGATGTTTTCTAACTTTTTGAGTGTTTTTGGATTTTTTGCATGATTTTGATGATTTGGATATGGATATGTCTAATGATACCAGTTCTCTATTTGGGACTTTGTTGAAGACCAAGCTAAGGTTGACTGATCGAATTGATGGATTGATGATGATGATAACATTGTTGAGGATACACACCAATGCAAGGATTTGATTGATCAGGATTCATGACAATAACATTGTTCAGGATGCACAACAATGCAAGGATTGATTGATTAGGATTGATGATGATAAAATTGTTGAGGATACACAACAATGCAAGGATAGTGTTAAGCAATGCAAGGATTAGGATGGATATCCCAAGATGATGAGTGTTTGATTGGATTTGATTGATCAGGATTGATAAAGATTGATTTGGAACAAAAGTTGTTCGAATGATTTGATGTGACGTTAATGTACAAATTAGATGTGACTGATATCAATTGTTTTAATTGATGTTCTATGTTTGATGAAGCTTGATAAGGAGTATCTTCTTGTCAAAATATGCCATGGGCTAGTGTTTCTGAATTTTGGATCACAAATGCTTTGACCAATTTGATTTCACATTTCCAAATGTTTGGATCACCACATAAGTTGGAGGATATAGATCAAGATTTATTCCGGAAGCAAGATGTAAATATCTGCCCCCAATGTCTAGCAATGTATGGAATGAGATGGGTGGATGCTTGGATAGGTGTGTGGATGGATGGATATGGTAAGCACGCAAAGGATGCCAAGAATTATCTTGTGATAAAATAAGGTGTTCAGATAAAGAATGCTCATTTGGATAATGCTTCATGGCTCAGATAATGTTGAATAGGATAGGATCCATGAAAATGGCCCATGTCAAGATGTTTACCATAAGCAACTATAAAGTGTACCCCAAACTTTCATCAAGATCAAGATAAATCAGATGATGGATGCAGATGGATGAAAATGGATTGGATAAATGGTTCATGGATGAAAGGATTTATTATGGATAAGACGGATGGAATGTTGGCTTTATTATGGATGGGATGAGATGCTTTCTCCTGGAGTGGTGCACACAGATGCTCGATTCTACACATGATGCCTATTTTCTAGGTTTTCATCATGGTCTTTCCCAAAGCGCCATGAAGTGGTTTTCACTAGAGGATGATTTTTTTCTTCACTATTTTCAATCCTTTTTCCGATTTTTTTGGATTTTCATATTTTTTAATTTTTTTAATTTTCAAATTTTTTATTTTTTTGATTTTTCTGAAAGATTTTAAGCTCATTCCAAATCACAAGGTGTCACTGATGTAGATGCCTCTATCATAATGTTCCATCGATAGCCTTCTTGAAGAAGTTGCTTTGCTAAGATACGTGCACTTGAATGTAACTTTTGGGATTCTTGATCTGCTTTATTGATACCAAGGTTAACTATGTCTTTGTACGCACATCGTGATAGAGTACCTACAGAATCCTTATGATTAAGGGTTTTTTCCAATACATGGTCAATTTGAGAATTGGATATCATGTTTGGAGGTGTGGAGGGAGTGTGTTTAGGGATAAGAGATGGATTGGTTGACAGTTTGGAACCTTTGACTCTCCAAACTTGGGAAGATGAGCAATGATGGGTGGATATGAAAGTGTGCATGGAATTAGGACCAACTACTTGATACACTTTGTACATCGCTTGAAAATCCTGCTTTTGCTTTTGTGGACATCTTTGATGGATACTTTTCCTTTTTTTATCTTGCCCCATAGTTTCTTTGACTAATGGAGTTTGATAGGGATAATCTTTCTTTGTATGTTTTGGTATCCATGCGTATTTGATTTTTCCATTATGCTTCTCATCTTCTTTTGATTTGATAACATTATTTGTGCTTTGATTCAAACCTTTCTTTTGATGTTGGTCCCAATTCATGGATGGGATGATGGGTGGATGAAGATTCGTGATGTAGTTGGTTATAGTATTGGCATTGGTTTCATCATAAGGATTCTTTGTGCTCCCTATGTTGACGTTTGCTTGAGACATAGTTGCCCCCAGTATTGTGGAAGTAGTATCTTCATGCTCTAATTCTGACTATTCCAAGATGTCTTGTTTAGTAAGCACTCTCTGATAAATAACCATTGCAGATGATGTTACATGAATTTTTTGTTTTGCTGACTCTTGAATGCCTTGTTTTTTCTGACTTGTTTCCTTGAGTGGATAATGTTGGATATCCTCATACATGATGTCCTTAGTCTGAATTTGGGATATATCTAATCCTGATGGTGATAATTCAGTTTGACTATAGGAATCAATAACCTGCTCTTTTTGTGTAATAATGTCAGGAGTAAAGGAATCTTGTTCTAAAGGAAGATCATCTATGTGTCCATCCACAGAAAGCATCTCATAGGTAGATATAGGAGCATGTGTTATATGGAAATTATCATCATTTGTGACATCTTGTATATAGATAAGAGAGTGTCCATTAGATCATTGTAGTATCTTGGAGATACAAATTCTTGATCTTGAATAATTTTGAAGTTGCTTTCAACATGCTTTGGATCAAGTTCTTGACATGGGTTAGTTTCAAAGGATGGATTGCTTACAAAGGGTTCTTGGATGTCATCATTAGTCATGGTAAGTGGTTCAATAGATCCTGAAGTGTCGAGTTCAGGGTTCCTTTAGTATCTATAACTATGAGGTCGAAGGATGTCAACATGTCTTGGAAAGGACCATTGCTAGACCTTGGTGGAAGATTTTGATCACGCTTTGGAATAAATTCTTGAGATATGTCCTCTAACTCATAAGGCAATGCAGAGACATTTTCAATATGATCATTGGTTGATGGATCATGGATTATGTCAATAGGATCAAATAATTCTAACACTCCTTGAAATAGATCACTAAAAAGTGGCTCTTGATGTATGGTGAGTTGATCATCGAATGAGATGGAAATGTCTTCAATGTGCTCCTTAATTGAGAGCTATTGAACATATTTTTCAACAATTGTGGCAAAGAGATTGTGAATGTCTTCAACCATAGGGTCAAGTGATGTTGACATTTCTTGAATTGGATCATTGTCGAGTATTGTTGGTGGATTTTGATCATGATTGAAAAGTGACTCGTGATGTATGTTGATTTGATCTTCAAAAGAGATAGAAACATGTTCAATGTGCTCTTTGATGGATAGATATTGATCATTTCTTTCAGCAATTGTGGTAAAGAGATTGTCAATGATATCACCAATGGTTGAATGTTCATCGTTATCCCCAATAGTTATCATTTTTCATGTTTGTGCTTGTGTTTGTTGGGCAGCTTCAGAGGCTTGTTGCACTTGTTGAGCTTGTGTTGCTTGTTGTGTGGCTAGATATTGTTGGATGGCCTTTTGGTAGGCCTGATGAGCTTTTAGTGCAATGTTATATTGTCTTGCTACATTTGGTTTTGGTGGTAGTGGTGGTGAATTTGGAATTGTGTTGGATGTAGTGATGGGTGGTTGAGATATGCTCAAAGAGATCATGGTAGTGAGGGGTTGAGATGTGATGGGTGTGAGAGTGGTGGTTGGAATGATTGAAGTGATAGTGATGGTCGAAACAATTGAGGTAATAGATCCTTGGGAGACCATATTTTGATTTGTCAGGATTGATGTTGTCATTTCATTGGATATCATCTTTTGGTGTAATGTTGATGGTATATTCAAAGGATTTGATGTGATGGATTGATTGGTGTTAGGTGGATTGATTTGGATGGAGTGATTGGTGCTAGGTAAAGGGGGAATCCCTAAACCAAAGAATGTTGTTGATATGGGTAATGGTGGTGGAGATGTCTCTTGGCGCAATGAATCAACTATTTTGGTAAGTGTAGCAATTTGATCTCACCAAATTTGATCTTGATTTCGATCTTGAATCCTTTGATATAGTTGATTTGGTTTTTGTTCAAGCAAATTTGGGATGCATACTTGTGGTTTTTGAATGGGATCATGGAAAAATTAATTTTGGACAATGTTTTGATTTGGGATGATGTTCAGATTTGGCATGATAGGTTGAAATTGACCATTGTTGATGTTGGGAATCACATTGCCTTGTTTTAGGTAACTTTGATTTTCCATGGTGTTACCTTGACTTGGATTAATACACAAAGTCATTATCATCATGTTTGTACTTTGAACAACATTTGTGTGATTCGCAAATATATCCATCCCAAAGTTTTCTAACTTTGGATTCAAAATGTTCATGTTTGGTAAAGTTGTACTTGGTACATTCACATTTGGCATGTATGGATTTGGTGGGATGATGTTGTTTTGTGGAAGACTCATGCATTGAGTGTTTAGTTGATAGATTTGTAGGTTTGGACTTGGATTTAAATCTACCATCAGGAAAGGTGTTTCAAACTTTTGACTGGTTATACTCACATTTTGTGTACCATTGAGGTTTGTAGGAGATAATGATCCCATGTGTGGATTGTATAAATGTGAGTTTATAAAATCAACTGGAATCGTAAGGCTTTGATAGTTTGGTTGACTTGGATTACTCATGATGTATTGATCAAGTTTATATTCCATGTTCCTCTTGTGTTTTGACCTTGTTATAAAAGTGACCTCTAGGGTGTTTAGGACCAATGATGAGATGAAGGATGAAAAGGGATGAATGATATGAGTGTTGAACGTTTAAGGAATTTGTATCAATGCTAGACTTAGGGCTTGATTTTGATTGTTTGATTTATCTAATAAACTTGTAAACCCTAAGATGTTAGATGTTATCTTAGGATGAAATTGTTCAAAGGGGTGCTAATTTAACTAGAGTTATGAGAAAGGATGCATTCTCATACTCCTAACTAAACAAGATGATTTGGATTTTGATGATTTACCCAAGTCTAGAATGATGTTTCTAAAGATCTAAAGTTGTTTGGTGGGATGGGATGATAAATGTTTGAAATGGATGAAGTGTTTGATTTGATCCTAAATGAACCTAGGAAGGACTTGTTTACATGACCAAGATAGTGAAGAACATGCCTTTCTCTAAGAGTAATTCAAAATCAAAAGACCAATGTTTGCATGAAAACCATATGACCAAAAGATGACAAGCTCATGTGTGGGGTCCAATTGATTCAATATTTGCTTAATGGATTATTTTTACCACAAACATGTCTTGACTATCTTTCAAACAAAATGTCCAATGTCCTAATTTTCTTTCATCCCACAAAGTGCATTATGTGGAAATCAAGGAAATCAAGACAAAGGTTACCTAAAGTTGACTTTAGTAGGAGAAAATTGAGATAAAATCTAAATTTTTAGAAGCCTCTAAGGATACGAATCCCAAGGGAAAGCAATAACATGTGAATTCGTTCAAGGATATTTGCTTCTCCTAAAGGGTTTGAGATTTGATGCTCATGTTGAATGTTGGTTTTCCAATGTTTTCGATCAAAGCATTGTTTTTCAAACTGACTCACAAGAAATATAACATCCTCGCTCAATCGGTTTGTTTTTCTTGGTGGGCTTGCCTCATGCCTTTCATAGTAGAAGAGATGATTTTACATGCAACCAAGGAAAAAATATAAAGGTATGTTAAGAATGAAGTCTTAACCTCTATATTTTAACCAAGATTGGACATGGCAAGTAACTTCTTGGAATCTAAGTTACAATAAACTCATTGGATGGACTGGTTGGTTACTACAAACAAAGGTTTTAGTTTGGACTTTTCGTTCATGGAGATTGACCCATATGGCGAGAGTCCCTTTTTAGATCCATCTCATCGGAGCCAACCGCGTGATATTGGCGTTTACTCCAATACCCACATTTATATCTCGGTTGGAAATACTCTTGGCTTTAGAGTGTTATCAGTCAAGTTGTTCCCTTGGGTGAGTACTTTTTCCCTAAGGTAGGCCCTCTAAGATAGACAAAAGTGAGTAAACATATTCATAGTTCGATCAACTTTCATTTAGAAACAAAGGGAGAACACATGCAATAAGTTTACTTACACTCGCAAAGTGTTTTGTTCAGTTTTAGTTCCCAAAATGAAGTGTTGGGGTAATATTTTATGCAATTTAATGTCATCAAAAAGAATTTTGATTCTTAAGATCACCATGAAGCATGAGAGAACTGCATATGCCTTTTTAGATGAGATTATTTTGCAAAAAAGATTACAAAGCATAAAAGACACATGTTTGTTTTAGATTCCCAAAGAAAAATTGAGTTATTTTAAGCACCAAGATGAAATGTTTGAAGTTTTTTTGTCAAATTTTTAGCCCAAAAGTAAAGACTAGTCAGTTTCTATCGTTCAATTTTAGACCAACTTCGAAAAGATCAAAACAATGACTAATTTTAAACCTAAATCGGAAGTGGGTTGTCCTAAAATAGAAAAAGAAAGCAAGAAATGAATGCTTCAAGCTATAAGAATTAAAAAATGCTTTTTAAAAAAAAAGTTTGATAAGCACTTCCTCCAACGAAAATATGATTATTGTTTGATTCTTATGTGAAAGAAAACCATCATTGTTTCTTGATGCCAACCTCCTGCGCATAACTTATTACTGCAAAAAGGAAGTTAGCAATTCTTATTAAATGTGTATGAAAAGTGTAGCAATTGATGTTGATGGGCCTCTTCCATCGGTTGTTATTGAAAAATGCAAATATCGTACCAGGGCTAGTATTACCAATGCAAATCTTGGATTAACAACTACTATTGATGGGCCAATAAAATGATGAAGCATCACCCTTTGATGACCAATAAAGATATTTTTACCACTAATTCGATTTGCAACTTGCTATCCTCTAAATCTGCATTCATTAGCAAGCCAATTTTTTTTTTTTAAAAAAGGATGTCGCACAAGGACTCCCCACTCCTATTGGTGCATTCAATGAATAGAAACAAGAAGTGTTAAATAATTTCTTAAATGACCAAACTCAATGAGTACGCCTTCAAAAAATGTATTGACTTGTGTATTTGTGGATTTTGAATCCCTCGTCTTGCTACACCATTGTCTTCAAGAAATCCCTCTTAATAGTTGTTTTCTCTATGTAGTACGCCAATTGGGAGGACATGGATGCCGATCCAAGCAATTGTACAATGAGCCAGCCTATGGGATGGGTTGTCTACCAATGGAGAGACCGTTTGATTTTTGACCAATATCAGTTGCGAATGATGTGACTGAATGGACTACGCCAATGAATGCACTGGTGACACCAGATTAGTGAATGTCAATTCTCCAAATGACAACATCGATGCTAATCCAAGCCTGTGATGCTGAGAGGAGATAAGACAATAAGATAACCGATGACCCCTGCGAGATTTGATGTCAACTTCTTCTTATAGCCACCCTGTGCAACCATTCATTTAATGAGAACAACAATGTGAATGAGATAGATGAAAATTTTAATATTCCCTCAATGTATCTTATTTTGAGCAATAATAAATATCATTTTCTATTTCCAATAAAGTTAAATACTACAACATGCATAGTAGTTAGGCATAGAAGTAATTCAAAGAAATGTAGCTTGCAGTAGTGATTTTAATGTGATTACACCAATGATTTAATAAAGATGCCAATGGTAAAGAGTATTATTAAGGCATGGAAAGAGTCTGTTAGTGCAACTTACTCCTTCCACCTACACAAGAAATGTTTTTGAGTGTGAATAAAGACATATTTATCAATTAAAAAAATGCTTTAGTTAATGACAATAGGTCAGCAAAGAGACAACAGAAGTAATTGATGTCTTGTATAGAGAGAATGGATAATGAATCAACCTACCACCTGCTGCACCTATCAACAATAAATGGTAGTCAGAGAAAGATCAACATTTACTACCTTCAAAAATTTCTAGAACCAAACCTTTTTAAGCAAGAGATAAAGGACTGATAGAATTAATGTTAAATATTTATTGTAGGAATAGGAGAAGGATTCCCATGTGGAATGACGTGACTTCTACGGTGTCACTATCCAAAAAATATGAAAGCTATATGAATGGTTTCAAAAATTGAACTCTATATGAAACATATTTCATCTGTATTTTGTAAGAATGCTCAGTTTGGTGTTATGCCTCAAACAATAAGAGAGATGTGTAGTTTATCTTCATTGACAGAATACAAACAATATATCAAGAGAAAAAAGTATTAAATTGGCTTATCTTAGCATATAACAATAAGAGAGACTTGCAGTTTATCTTAGCATATAACTTTCGGTTTAAAAAGAAGACTAGATAGCTCATGCTTCTCCTTGAAGTCATTGATTGTTTATTTTTATGTACCTTTTCTCCCTCCATTTTGGATTGTAAGAAATAACCATAAATGTTATTAAATGCAAAGGGTAGGTATACAGCCAAATTCTTAGTTTTTCGCTAGCATCGACCCTTATAAAAAAAAATGCAGCTCTCTAGACAATAGCAGCTTTTGACAGGATGCCTTAAATCAGATGCTATCCTATGGAATGCAATGATTGCACAATTCACATGGATGAAGTATAGGAACTCTAAGAAAATGCTATTTAGCATATATAAAGCTAGTGTCCAAATGGGAAGCATTGAGGGGGCACGTGGACCATGTAGGGAATAAATTCAAGCAGACTACACAAACAGTAAATCTCTCTTTACCTTTATTTGTCTCTGCTAAGGTACTATTCCCAAGATAGTCATCCTTTGGTCATCCATCAGTGATCCAAGGAGTTCCATATGCGAATGAACAACAAGTGGCTGAGACTCGTGGCTGCTTGAATTTCCTGGATTGTTAATTTTTCATTCCATGCTTTTGCTTTTAAAAAAAAAAATCAACATTAATGACAAGATAGACTAGGATAAGGGTAGAAAATTTTGAAGGACATAAATCACTAGTATTGAATGATATTTGGATGATTTGTGATGGCTGCCAAAGAGTATCTAATCACTGTCAAATCGCATTAGCTTGAAAGATTCTTAAAAGAAATTTATTGCATGGCTGTAAAAAAATAGTCAAATCTCTTAATGAACCAGATTTGTTAGAGATTAAAGGAAGTAATGAATAAAAGGATGCCAGTAAATGAGCGATCAATTACAAATTTCTAAAGGTAATCAAATGTTAGCATAAATAACAAAGTGATATCAATAAAGTCCAGAAAGGTGAAAGTAGAGACCCGTAGTATAGCACTTTCCCCATTCTGTAGCCAGCGCATTCTTTTAGAAATCACATCGCCATTATAAGGAAAAGTGTGTGCATCTAAGGAACCTTTGCAAGATTATAATAAAAGACAACAAATACGGGCTGCACAAATGATAAAAGAGAAGGTCATATAAGTGCCTAAATCTGTGAATAGCTATTTTCACTTTCTCTCTTATTAGGATCGAATTCTTTTATTTCAACTATCTCTGAAGACAGTTTAGAAAAGACATCAAAGAAAAATCAACAAAAAAAAAATACATTATAAAATCAGCCCTCCTTCTAGCACCATTATGTGGTTGTGAAAATCCTAACACAAAAAGCATGATTATTATTTTAAAATAAATAAAATTAGTCAACATCCCTATGAAATAAATCAACCTGCTTCATGATGCAATCAAAACAACAAAGGATTAGATAAACTAAGTGAAAGCATACAATAAAACATGAAGTAAATGATATCTCATATTGGATTGGTGCTTCTATGGAAAGAAGCCCTTTCCCAATCCTTTGCTAAGCTCCATGATATTGATGATATGAAATTCTTTTGAAGATGATATGAGGTGGACATCAGTTCTCAATTGAAGAGAGTGACTTTGCATGAGATTGTGGAGGATTTGTTGAAGAATGAAGCCTTCTATTTATAAAATGTCAAATTCTAAGAGTGCTCAAAATAGAGCAATGTGGGATAAAGATTTGACCAAAGAGATGAAGCCACTTGTCAACTTGTGATAGGTTGAGGAATGAGCACATTTTGGTCAATGTGCCAAAGAGGGGGAGATTCAAATTTGAATTTGAGAGTTAAATGCTAAGTTTGACTTGTGCAAGAGACATGTAAGAGCTTATTAATTGCTTTGTTGGATGTACATGCCAAATTGGGGGGAGATTCAAACTTGGAGGATATTCTCCCTTTATGCCAAATTGAAAATAAATAAAGATTTTGATAAATCAATTAAACAAAATTTCATGTGCAAGTGGCAAAATCTAGAGAATACAAGTGATTAGCATTTAATCATGGATTAGATTAATTAAAATGATGTTCGATGCTTTTGACCCATTTGACTTAGATTTAAGGATTTAAATCAAATCAAAGGGAGATGAAAGGTGATAAAGATTTAGTTAAATAAATATTTTATTTATTTAGCTAAGGGGGATAATGATAGGATCAAGTTGATTTATTTAATTTAAATTGATGACTTTAGGAGATTGACCAAATAAACTTGATTTATTTGATGAATGTATGAATATGACCTAATAAAATGCACTATGCCAATTTTGGATGTCTAAAATCATTCCTTTGCATTTCATTATTTTATTAAAGGTTTGATTACCAAAAATGGGGTTTGACCAAGGCAAACCCCTATTCACTAACCTTAACCCAATTTTCCCCCTATTGCATGTTTATTTGCAGACCTAGGTATGCAAATTTGACAAGATTTTTGGTGTTGAATATTGGTTTACAAGTCAACTAGGTGCTTCAAGTCAACCTAATTCTATTTCAAGGTTGGAGAAGGTTTTTTATCCATTTCCAATAGAATTGACTTCAACAACTTGAGAAGCAGTGATTTCCAAATTTGGTGTTGTAGAGTTGTCTCCTAATTTTTTAAAAATTTGGGAAAGGACTGATTCACCACCTATGGTGAATGAATCCCACCTTAGGACTAAAATCTAATTATTTTCAGATTTCGGATCCCAATAGACAAAAACTTGTTTTCGACAATTTATCACCATGAGGAGGACTAATTCACCACCTTGGGCAAATGAGTCCCACTGTGAAAGATCAATGATTTCAAACAGCATCTACAACATTCCAGATTCATTATATTTTTCCCAAGTGCACTCAGATTCATCCCTTTTCTTTATGTTTTGCATATTTTCTTCATTTTCTTCATCGTTGCATTACACAATGTGTTTTCAAACATAGCTTTAATTTCACTTTTGCATTCATTTTCATTCATTCATATTAGTCAATTGCATTTATTTAACTTCATTTAGGTTAGAAAACATCACACATAACATTATTTGAATGAACCATTAGCATTTTTGCTCCTATCTCTCTCCTTTTATGTGAAAAAACCTAGAAGAGCAAGAGTTGTCCATAGGAGCCAAAAATCTATGATTCAATAATATGGTCAATAAACTAATAATTAAAGTCAACCATTGGCATATGCATTTTTGTATGTAAATAAATCTCACTATTAGACCTTATTATTGTCAACCCTATATACACTATATACACAAAATTAACATAATTTATGTGGTCAAATTGGTATTGACCCCAATACATAATTCGTGCACATCGATACTAATTCTTATATGGGTAGACTTATTTTGACCTATTATTCTTTTTATACACAAAAATATCATGATATTTACATGGGAAGATTTGTGTTAAACCAATATTCTATCAATGCATAGAAATATCACATTTTATAAGACCAAATGTATATTTTGCCCCTATATTCTCAGTTCACAACCATAAATTTGTTGCTAGCAAGCCATCACTATGCATTAAAAAAAAGCTATAAATTTTGGTTATTAGGTTATTACTATGGTCAAGGATTGAATAAACTAAGGATTTGAATACATAAACTTATATATCTACACTCTTAGAATACATCGATAGGTTTATGTTATTGTAGTGTTAAGTTTAACTTAGGTTAATTACTTGGGTGGTTGTTTCCTATATCAGGTATTTTTTCACCCATTTCATATTTTTCATGCCTTTAAAAGGCTTGTATAGTATGTGATTTTTTCATCTCATTTCTAAATATCATTCTTGATATTTGGTAGAATAGCTGTGTTTTCTTCTCTCGTATGTGTGAGGGTGATTTTATATTGCAAGTTGAGGATCCTGGGAAGGAACTACTATCTCCTACATAGTATGATAGATCCTCCTCCTACTCACCTTCCTGGAGAGTTTCTGTCGAGGAGATACGGGCAATTTTTTTCCTGCTAAAGTTTTTTTGGCATTTGAAATTTATTAAATTTCAAAGTTGCCTTATTTTTTATTTTTCCTATTGAGGAGGGGTTGATTTTTTATGTGATATATTGGATGCAAATGAAGGCTTGATTCAACATTTTCTAGGCTACATTTCAATATAGTAGTCGTGGCATGAGATTCTATTAGGCATTTTTTTTTAGTTTGAAATGACATCACCTCTGGTGGACGCATGATTTCTTACACTTGAGGCGATAAAGTTTAGTTTGTCGAGGTGTTATTGTCCCCTATTGTGTGTGATCTATTCCATGGAATGAATGTTAATTAGAAGAGACATTTTTTTTCTATGGTGATTTCCTTGTATTGTGGCTACAATTATTGACTGCCATAGAGGTACATTTTTTAGGGGGCATTTGAAAAAAATTCCATTCCTTAGGTGGATCGATTCTGGTGGAGAGGCATGAATTTATGCATTGACCGAGTCTTTGAATGAGAAGAGGGTGGATGGTTATAAATAATTTGAACCAAGAAAAAAATTTGATTACTGGTTGGTAGGAGCTTATGGCATTGGTTTGATTATCAATTTGATTGGTTTGGTGGTGTATCCAACCCCTTTAAGCTGTGGGGAATCCTATGCAAACAGATGCTTTAGGGTTTCCCTTTTTTTGATGGTAGTGATTTTTGGGACTATGTTTTTCCTCAAAGGGGATAAATTATCCCACATTCTCCATATGGGGGAGTCCTTATGTGTTCATATACAACTCTTCACCTTTGGTTGTTGTGAGAAAGTCTCACAGGTTATGAAGAGGTTATTTCACATGTGGTGATTGGTGGTTTGTATGCTCATGTTCTCTCTAGGCTCCGTGGAGTTTACTTGGTGTTGGCATGGAGATCAGGCAATGGACCCCACCAGCTTTTGCACCAAATCAAGATTTTAAACCTTATGATTCTCTTTTTGGAAGTTTTTATACTTGTGAAAGCACTATCTTTGAAAATTTTGAAGAATTATCAGTTGTAATGGTTTCTTTGGAGAAAGGGAACTTTAGGTGATGGGGTGATTTTATTATCACTCATCTTAGTGAGAAAAACATATTGCCATATTTGTATAATGAAGTTCCTATTATAGACACATGTAGTGGGTATAATATTTGGAAAGGATATAGGGCTAAAGTCTTTAGAGTTATTTTTGAGCATATAAATGATGATGACCTATTGGCTTCACTTGTTCATTTTGAGTGCCCTTATGCTCTTTGGACTAACATTTGAGAATCATATGGAGATCATGCTACTCCACCATCTCTCAATGTCCTCTTTCCAATACGAATGTGCCTCTTTATTCTTGAAAGAAGATAAACCATGCTTGTGATCCTTTAGAGGTTTTTAAGACTTTAGATGAGGTTCTAGTTGCCTTAGAGGTTCTTGATTCTTTTTCAAAGATAGTTGATCCACCTTCATTAAATACTTTCATCATTCCTAAGCAATAGGATTATCATTGTCTTCCTAATTAGGATTCCTATTTTCTGGGCATTGGTTTATTGATCATGGAATCTCACATTTCAGACTTGGAAGACACTGTTGAAGGATTAATTTTCCTATTTGATGATAGTTGTGGTACAATTGTTTTCACTCCATCTCTATCTTTAGAGAATGTTCAAAATTAGTTTCCAGTGGTACCTTCTTTGTCACCTTCTATTGTGATTGGGCATGTTCCTGATTGGTTCATGCAATCATCTTTCAAGGTATTGGAAACACATGAGTAGATTTTAGAGAAATTATCATCCTACATTTTGATTTCACCTACTAATTCCTATCCAGAGTGGGAAGCATTCTTGCATTTATACTTGGTTTTGTTTCTTCAAAAAAGGAGACAAATTTTTTGTCAATATTGGATCTTGTTTTGTCTTTAGGCACTTACCATTTTTACAAGTGATTACACATTTTGGGGGGCTACATATTCTTTGTCTTCCCCTCTTATGGGGGCCTATTGATTGTAATATATACATGATGTATGTAGTCCTTGGGGGTTGTTATTGAGTCATCCATTCATGCCTCTTATTTTTTTCTATTTTGGAGATAATTTTTCTCCCACATGGTTTTTCTCCTTTTCTCCATTTGTGAGAAATTGCATTGCATTTTTCATTGTAAATGGTTACCTAACATGGTTGTGTAGCTGAGACCCATATTGCATCTTGATATTACATAATAATCTCCCTAAGTTTGCACTTAAGGGGGTTGTTGGTATAGTGTTAAGTTTAACTTAGGTTAATTACTTGGGTGGTTGTTTCCTGTATCAAGTAGATTTTCACCCATTTCATATTTTTCAATCCTTTCAAGGCTTGACAATATGTAATTTTTTTCATCTTATTTATAAATATCATTCTTGATATTTGGAAAGATAGTTGTGTTTACTTCTCTTGTATGTGTGAGGGTGATTTTTTGTTGTAGGTTGAGGATCCTGGGAAGGATCTTCCATCTCCTATATTTTATATATACAAAATTTTCCTTTCAAAATCATATAGTCAAAATACTTTTTACAGAAAAATTAAAGAGATAAAATATTGGTTGGATTCCAATATCCTCTAATAGACAAGACATAAAATAGAGTGTTTCTATTAATGGAAAATATTCATGGAAGGTGTTGAGGTTGTTTTACTTAACTCATATAAATAATTTTTTAAACACACAAAAGTATTAGCCATTTATTCCAATGAATTTCCAAATGGAAAACAAAGATTATAATTACCAAACTATCTTGAAATTATTTCCTTGTACTATTTATTTTCTTCAATCCTCCTCTCTACAATTTTTTCTCTTTACCCACCCAAAAAAAAGAAATCCAAGATAACTATTCCTTCTCTTCCTCTTCATTTCTTTTCTGAAAGTAGTTTTGCATGCCCTTTTTCTCCTCCTATTATGTGACTTCTCATACAAATTAATATCCTTTCCTCAACTCAAATATTCACTCCCCATTACTCCAAAATATCCTCCCTCCCAATTCTCATGCCTTCCAAGGAATGCAACAGTGATGAGCATGATAAAACTCCCCACTCTACATTACATTTTGTAATTATTTGTCATACTTCTACTACATGGATTTTTTAGAAACAAAACATTTGAAATTCACCACAACATAAATACAATCAATAATGTATTTTATTTCAATTTAGAATGTCACTCCAATAGTTTCAATCTAGAAGGAATATAATTCATGTCTATAAGATAATCAAAACAAGATTGATATCTTCAACATCAAGTGATATACTAAGAATATAAGTATACCAATTATACCATAGAAAAATGGATCATTGACATTTTCATGATCTTTTAGGTCTTTCTCCTATAATGTTTGACTTGTCTTGTTTTGATTTAATGTTGCAATGTAACTTATCCTTTCACATTAGGTCCTAAATATTCAAATTATGGCATCTTGTGAAGGTGTTGTGAAGTGTTGTAACACATTTATACACTTTTCTAGACTATTTTCATTATAATTCACCTAAAAATCACCTTTTCATCACTCATCAAGTCCTATTCTAAAGTTTTGTAAAGTCTTGTAACAAGATTTCATGCTTTTCTAGGCTTGATTTCACTATTTACACCTTTCATATGCTTTATTTGACCCCTTTATGCACTCATAAGGATTAATTAACTGTATTTTTGAATGTAAACCTAACAAAAAACATTAAATGTGACTTAATTCCCAACACCCACCTACAAGCCCAAGGTGGGACCCATTCGCCATGGGCGGCGAATGACTACCTCTTGGCTCCAAAATCAAAATAATTCAAATTTTCTTTCGGGTTTTTATTCAAAATTACCTTATATTGGCCTATGATAAGGTATCATTTGGTTATTAGGGCATAAGTGTGTATAAATAAGTGTTTTTCTCCTCATTTTACATCTTCCAATCATCAAGTTCACTTGCATTCGTCAATTATCATTAGAGTACTTTGTATCATTCAATCAAGCACTTATCAAGCATCTTGGAGTAGCCATTGACACAACTTCATATTTCTTGAACAAGGTTTTGATGAGTTAAGGACATTTTCATGTTATTTATTCATCATTCCTTGCTTATTTCATTTCATTTCTTCATTAAGGGTTTGATTACCAAAGTGGGATTTGAGCAAGGAAAATCCCTATTCTCTAACCCTTAACCTCTTTTCCCTTTTGCATGTGTGTTTCTAGAATTTTGTATATAGATTTTTCAATAAATTAGGTTTTGAAAGGTGGTCAACAAGTCAACAAAGTGTTTCAAGAAAACTAAACCCTATTTCAAGCTTGGAGACAACCTACAGTCCATTTTCTATAGATTTGATTCTATCGACCTAATAAGAAGACAAGTGTAGATCTGAAGCTATGGAATTGACCTTTGATTTCACAGAATTTTGGAGGAGGACTGATTCACCATCAGTGGCAAATGAGTTCCACCTTAAGGCTTAAAAAGGTGATTTTTTCAAATTTCAGTTCCCAATAGTCGGAAACCTATTTTAGGAGATTTTACTAGTAGCAGGACTAATTCGCCATCAGTGGCGAATGAGTCCCTTTGGTGATTTGAAATGATTTTTCTAGCATTCCAAAATCTTCTCAAATCTTCAATCTTCCTCTAGGTCCACTTTGATCAGCCTCTTAAAAAAAAAATTGCATTTATTCATGTTTTAGTTCATTCTTGCATATCTCACTGTGTTTTCAAACATTGCATATTTCATTAGTTTTGCATCATTATTCAATCAATTTCATCATTTATTTGCATTTATAGAATTGAATTTAGTCATATTCAAATCATACAATTCTCTATTTGAGTGAACCACTTCAATTTTGGGGTTCTATCTCTCTCCTTTTAGGTGAAAGATCTTAAGAGTGCAAGAGAAGTCTATAGCAACCAAAAAATTGATGGTTCATTTTGGTGAACCTGCATATGGAACACTTTATCTTTCTATTTGAATTTGCATCTTGCATCCTAGGTTTCATTTGCATCAACATTCACTTAGGTTATTGTTTTGTTTTTCAATCCTAGGGTTTCTCACATTACGTTAGTGAAAGACTCATATAGACTTCATTTTTGCATATCATATCATTGAAAAACTGAAAATCTTATTTTTCATCCTCATTTCGCATCTAAAAATCATTGTAATCATTTTAAATTTTATGAGAAACACAAAAATAATCTCATACTTGGACTCATTCGCCACCCTAGGCGAATCAATCCAGCTGGATTTTCTACATTGAAATTTCTAGCATTTTCACAGTTTTTCCTACATTTTTGTTTCCTATTACTATCTTCTTGTTTTGAGTTTATAGAATTTCTTTCATTTTCATTTTATTGTTCCTATTTTGCATCCACCCCATATTTTGTGGTACTTGTATGAGTGTTTGGTGCCCTATAGATAATACTTTAGCGAGATGAAGTTCTAGACTCTTGGCTTCTCACGATAGCACTTTCCTTGTGGACCTTGGGATCTAAAGAGCTCCTACTCCTAGTATGGACAATGGTGCATTAAGCATGGATACTACCACCAGTATTCCTTTACCTTCACATCCAATGCATGTTTACACACAAACTACTTCCATTCCGTAAAAAAAAGTCATTAGTATTCATGAGGATTTTGCACATTTACAACAAGATTTGAGTCGTGAAAACATTTCCACCACTGTTATACCTGTGATAGAAAACCTTCATCGCTTGATTGAAAGTGATGATGGTTACAAGTTATGAAAAGAA